>VZZY01025989.1:152821-183780 GCA_013400335.1 Eurystomus gularis | reverse complement strand
GCTGGGGGAAGTGGGGGTGGGGAGGGCTTGACCTTCAGACAAACCTGCCCGTGTGTGTGTGGGGAGCGCCCCGGGCCCCACCGGTCACAAGGAACCTGGGCAGAGGGTGAGGGCAGCCGATGGAGCGGGTGGGAAAGGGCCGATGGCAGAGGAAAGCTGTGCCCGGGCGCCGGTGCTGGGCAGAGAGCGGGGCTCTGAGCGGAGAGGTGTTTAACCCGGCGGGGACGTTAAAGCGAGCGACGGTGAAATGGCGTAGACCGAGGAAAAGAGAAACCGGGAAAAAGAGTCAAGATTTAAAAGGAAAAAAAGATAGCTGCAGGCTGGGTCTCTGCTGTCACCTTGCGCGGGAGGGCGCAGCGAGGAGACCACCGGCCGGCCTGGCCCCGGGTCTTCTTCTGCCGTGGGATGCTCGGGCAAGTCTGCGAGCGCAGGGCAGGCGTGTCGGGGCGACTCTGCTCTGCGCCCCGGTGCTGGGGTACGGCGGGAAGGGGGGAGAGCAGCGGGGGACGGGTGTGTGGAGCCAGGGCTGGGGGTGGGAATGTCTCTGTAGCGGGTAAAACTTGGTGATTAACCTTCTCTGGCAGAGGGTGGTGGGGCTGGTGTCGCTGTGGGGTGGCTGGAGAGGAGCAGGAGCAGCACCAGTGGCTGCGAGGGAGGAGCAGGGATCTGGAGTCCTCGCTGCTCTGGGTGTTACCACAATTCCTCTGAGGCACAGGTCACTATCGTTAGCGTAAGAGGCCCTGAAGGACACGTTCACTGGCCTGTGTAGCCCAGGGGCTGGTCACGGGCTGGTGCAGGAGGTGCTGCTTAGGAGGGGCACGTGTGCCTGCTTAATGGCACTAATGAAATAAGTGGCGATGCGGAGCTGGGGAGTCACAACAAACACGGGGAGTCACGGTATCCGGAGGGAAGGCCGGGGTGATCTGTAGGCCGGGATAATTGGAGCAGGAGTCACTGTAGTAATAGCCAGTGCAATTAGACTTGTGGAAGATCTCCCTTAGTAAGTCAGCTCTGCCCAACACATGATGGGGAGGAGATTGGTGTGTGCCAGTGAGCCTCTGGCCACCATCTGACAGAGCTGAGGTGGCCATGGTCTGGTACCCAGCGAGGTTTTCCGGGCAGAGGTGAGGATTGTACAGGGCATCGGCCAGGTCTGACTGAGCTCGAGGTGCCAGAGGGGTTTGCTGTGCTGGGGAGAGGTGGGGTCACACGGAGCTGGGATGGAGACCAGAGACTCTGGTACGTGTGAGGGGATGTAAAAAGGAACCTGGCTTTGGGATGGAGCTTGGGAAGGTCTAATGAGGGTGTGGGGAGAGGGCAGGGAAAAGAGAAAGACTCTTGCATGAGTGGGGAGGGGGCAGAGGCTGGAGATGCTCTCCCCCCCTTGTCATGCTGTCTCCTCTGATCAGGGATCCTGCAGATGACAGGCATTCTGCTCTGGGGCCAGAGTGCTCTTGGCTTTTGTCGCTCAGGAGAGGGATCAAGGTTGACCCCGTCTGAGTCCTCGCTGCTGCCCTGGTGACAGGATTGAGGCTTCTCTTTGGTGGGCGGCAAATGCCCCCACCTGCCCCGCTGTGTGGGGCTTCCACAGGCAGCAACCCTCCGGTCCGTGACCTTGACGCTCACTGCAGGTGCCTGCACTCAGCGTGTCCTCTCCAGCTCCTGGGAATTGCAGAGAACAGGACTGCTGCCCGCAGGCTAAGGAGGACAGCGCTGGTCGATAGCTGCCTCTGTGGTCCCTGACCAAGCACCTCGTGCTCCTGTGTGATACGTGACCTCATCCTCTTACTTCGTGGTCAGTGGTTTTGGCAGAGTGGCCCAGCCTCGTGTTCTGCCAGCATCCCTGGGCGCTACAACCTGCGTCATTCCTGCCACTCCCTGTCCCCGGTGGGTGACTCCAGGGGAGAGCTGCAGCAGGAGGGGCAGGGGGAAGTGCTGTGCCCACAGTGACAGTGACCTGGCACCGGAGAGCAAGGCAGTGGTGAGCGCTTGGGGAAGCGGAGGCTGGGCTCGTAGCCCGCTCCGTGATGTGGTCCTTCACTGTGTTCAGAGCCGCTGCGGTCCCTGTCCCCTCCGCAGTGCGCTCAAGGAGGTGGAACTGATTTCTCTGTGGAACTTTGCTGCCAAGAAGAGACTTGGGCTATCTGTGAGGGATGCGGCCACTTCCCCGTACTGTGACCGGACCTTCTTCTCTTCTGCTGGTGTCGCTGCCTCATCCTTTCCAAGGGATCCCTTGTGTGGTGGCCACGCAGGCTGCTCGTGAGCCGGTGTGAGACCAGTGTATCTGCTGAAGGCTTTGGAGGCTGCTCTGCCCTCATGCTGGCTGTGATTGGCAGCAACCTCTGTGTCAGGGCGAGCTGCAGCCACCACTCTGGGGTGTCCAGAGCTGAGCAGTGCCCGGCTCAGCTCTCTTCAGGCCGTGGTGGTGCTGCTGAAGGGGAGTTTCCCTCCCTGGGGTGCAGAGGAGCCATTGCTTGTGGTGCAGGGCTAGTTTATCAGGAGCGAGGGGGAACCTCCTGTCCATTGCTGAGTCTCCCTGTCATGTGGCTCACTTGCTGGCTGGGCTGCGTTTGGGCCCAGAGGGGCTGACTTGGGACCCCAGCACTGCCCTGACATCCTCCACGTGGCAGAAGTGGTGCTGAGCTGTCTCTTTTCTTTTTGCTTCCAGCTGGGGGTGATGCCATGGCCGCTGCCAGCTCCAGCAGGGCCAGGGCCGGGCCGCCCTGCGAGAAGTCCCAGCTCTCCGTGAAAGGTGGGTCCCTCTGCCTCGCCGGAGTGGAACGTGGATTTTGGATGTGTCGGGTCTGGTTGCGTGCTCTGCCTGCGCCCCGGGCTGGGGATGGCTGCCAGCGCTGCCTTGTGCCCCGTGGGTGCCCAGGGAAGCCGAGCGGCCATCGGCTGGGCTCTGCTGCCATCAGGACGTGGCTCCATGGCCCTGCCAGGGCCTCGTTGGTGCTCCCGTGGCCACGAGATGGCTCCCGATGGCTGGAGCCTCTGTCCCTTGGAGCCTCCGTCCCCTGGAGCCGGCCTGGGGGGCAGCTGAACCTCGCCTGGTGGGTGCCCCTTCCCATCAGCTCCCACAGAGCCCCCTTGGCCCCAAGCCCTGCAGTCCGGCAGTGTCTGTGGGGACCGTGACACTCCTGCAGCTTTGCCCAAGGTGTGGGTGAAGCTGGGGACGGGCAGTGATCAGGGGCTGGTGACAAGAGCACTGAGAATCGCTCCCCACTCCTCCTTTCCCCAAAGCAGTTTGACTCTGCGGAGGGTTGTGGCACCCTGAGCTGGCAGGGACTGGGTAGGGGGTGTGGGACAGGGACAGGGTCTCCCCTGCAGCTGCCTGACCCCCTGCCCATCCCCTCTTGCCCAGTCGTGTCCGTGAAGCCCAAGGTCCACAGCCGCCTGTCACGGATGAACTGCTACGTGGAGGTGGCTGGTGACGGGCTGCCCAGTGAGACCAAGAAGACGGGGAAGCAGATGGGGAGCTCTGAGCTGCTGTGGAACGAGATCCTCGTCCTGTGAGTGTCCGTGACGCCCTGGTGTGGGGCTGGCCCCGTGCTCGCCAGTGTACCCCACCGTGCCCTGCTCAGACATCGCAGATCCTTGCCCCACGGATGAGGATGCTGCTGGGACAGTCAGGCTGGGAGGGCAGCAGGAGCGGGGGGTCTCCCATTGCCCTGTGGCTTTGCCCACCTCCCTCTGCTCCATGGCTTGGGCAGGCCTGGCACTGCCCGCTCCCCGAGCATGGACCAGGGACAAGGCCACGGTGACGGCCACCTTCTCTGGTCTCTGCAGGAACGTCACGGCTCAGAGCCACTTGGACCTGAAGGTGTGGAGCTGCCATACCCTGAGGAACGAGCTGCTGGGCACCGCCTCCGTCAGCCTCAGCAGCCTCCTGAAGAGCGGCGGGAAATGTACGTAGGAGCCAGACCCCACCGGGGTCCCGCAGCCTCTGCCCTGGCTGGGGTCCCTGCGGGTCCCACCACCTCGCCGGCCCCTGGGTGCGCGGAGGGGAGGAGAGGTGATGGCGGCAGCGGCTCCTGTGCAGGCCCCGGCCCTCAGAGGGAACAAGGGGCCATTGTGCGCCCCGGGGTGTGACGGAAGCCATACCTCGGAGAGCCAGGGTGCCGCAGCCTGCACGGAAATACAAACCCCTCAGCTATTTGCTGCCGTTTGTGGTTGCCGGAGCCCGGCTCCTGACAGCAGCTACTGCATAAAGGCGGCCATTCAGCGTCTGGGCCGTGCAGGGCTGGAAAAGGCTCGCTCTGTCTTTTCCAAGCAAAGCTCCACCGCTGGAGAGAGACAGACTTGTTATTGAGCAGGGAGAGGGGCCTCCCATGCTCTGAGGGGATACGGGGCTGGTTCAGACTCTCCCTGGTGCCAGGGTGAGCTCCTTCCCTTGGCACTGCCAGCTGCAGGCTACAAAGCCACAGCGGTGTCCCTGCTGTGCTCCCCTGGCTGGCACCTTGTCCTGCCAAGGCAGCAAGGACCACGCTTGGAGCTCTGCTGCTGCCGCCGTTGTCATCTTGCAAAGCCTGTGAGGACCTGAGCACCTGAGCTGGGCTGTTGTTTTGTGGGCTGTTGTCATCAGGCGGCCAGGAGTGGGGGTGTCTGCGCCAGGGCACCCTCCCCTGCAGCTTTTTCTCCCCGAGGTGTACAGATGTGGTGCCGGGCGCTCGGAGCTGCTCCCGCCCTACCTGCCCACTCCTCTGCAGGGGCACAATCGGCCCTTTCATGAGCAGGCGTCCCAGGGGGCTGTGTGGAAAATGAATGGAAAAGGCAACTAGCTGTTCTAGCTTGTCCGTTTATATCCACCAGAAAAAACGTGTCAGATTTTTCCTTGACACTGTGGGCTGGGAGGGAGGACTCTTAAAGCTGCAGAGCCTGCCCTGCCCTGCCGGCAAGGTGCTGCCGTGGACCGGGGGCAGCCAGGGCGAGCCACGTGCCCCTGTCTGCCCGTCTTGTCAAGCATCTGCTCTGTCCTCTTCTCTGCAGGCTCACTGCTTGGCCCTTGGGCTTTGCTGCAGCACTGAGTGGGCCGGAGATTGCTCCCGGTTCCATGGGATTCTGCATCTCTTGGAGACCCCTTCCCCAAGAGGAGGAGAGCCTGTTTCCTCTGCCTGCAGCATTGGGAAGGGGCCAGGTCACATAAGGGCGTGCAAAGGGCATTTGGGATTTCAAGCCATCCTGGATTGGACTGTTAGTGTCCTAACGCAGCCCTGGGGAAGGCAGCGAGATGCTGGCAGGTCCCAGCCGTCCTCTACCCCTCCTGGGAGGCACTCAGCAGGAGTGTGCCTTCCCCAGGGCTGCTCCTGCCAGGCAGCAGACCCGCCTTCCAGCTTGGTTGGGCTTGTTACGGTTTTGGTGAGGTTTTCTGGAAGTTACTGATTTGTGAGTGTAGCTGTGGCCTTTGGTTTATGTTCCTGTAGTTCTGCTTGTGGCAGAAGGATAGTTCTGGTTGTTCTGTGTTTGAGCAGGCGTGGTGTTCTCGCTCTGGTGGTGTTCACAGCAGTGCATACAGGGCTCCCGTCTGCCAGCAAGATGCTGGAGCTCCCCCCATTCTTTCTGTCGACCCTCCTGCCAAGCACACCTCACTTCAGGTGGGAGAGTCTCGGCTCAGAGGCCTGGAGCCTGGAAAAAGCTCAGTGAGGAGCCCGGTCAGGGCTGAGCTCCCAGGGAGCTGGGGAGAGCCTGCCGGAGCTATCAGCCCGAGCTGTGGGGCAGGAGCTCCTGCTCCGGGCAGGTCCAGCCTTGCTCTCTGCTTGCAGCACTTCCCACCACCTTGGCAGCCACCTCCAGGGCCTCTCCTCTGGCAGGCAGCGCCCTCCACTTTCCGAGGGGATTGGCCAAGGAGGTGGAGAGGTGGGTAGGAATGGGATCGATCACCGAAAATGAGCTGGAGCCTTCCACAGAGCAGAGCTGCTCCCTGGGCTCCCGTAAGACAGCTCGTGTGCAGTGGCACAGCCCCTGCCCCGGCCCGAGCTGCTGCCAGCCCTGCCCGGCCGCAGGGGCACCTCTGTTCCCAGGCTCCCGAGCTCCTCGCCCGCTCCTCCCTTGAGGCCCAAGCAACGTCTCTGGCCAGGCTCGTGTACTGGGCCTTGCTGGTTTTTGCTGGTCCCCCTGTGTGCTGAGTGCTGGATGTCTGTGCAGGTGCTGGAGAGAGCCAGGCTGCAGCTCGCAAATGAAAGCACTCGCTTTTATTGCTCGCCACGCGGGTTGCGAGTTACATCAACAGGCTCCTGTTGCTGGAGTGGCACCAAGCTGCCAGGGTTTCACGGGTCCTGCAGAGCCTTTGCCTTCCCTGCTGCTGCTCCAGGCAGAGCTGCTGGAGCCGCGGCCTCACAGGACCCTTTGGAAAGCCAGCAGCAAACCCCCCAGACCTCTGGAAAGCTGCAGCCGCCCCCAGCCCATTGTGGATGGGCTGTCGCGGGAGCTCTGCTGTGAGGCCCGGCAGCAAAGGCTCGCAGCGAGGAGTCTGAAGGGACACAGCCTGGCTGAGGCGGCTGTGCAGCGAGCTGGCTCTGCAGCAGCGTCCCGTGGAACTGGTTGTCCAAGGCAGTAAGTCACGGTGGGGGCCAGAGCGTGCCTACCCTGTGTTGCCTTTCGGGTGTCGCATCCCAAGTGTCCTGCAGAGCTGATGGGACTGTGGCCACCAGCACTGTCCCCGTGCCTTGGCCACCTCCAGGCTCTCTTTGGAGGGGCTTGCTCTCTGCACCCGAGCCATTGAGCAGAGAAGATCTGCTGGTTCCAGTCCTGCTGTGTACTGGCTGGGCTGTTCTGCAGCTGGCCAGAGAGAGCGGGCTTTTTGGCTTTCTCCTCTCATCTTCCCTCCCAGGGGTGTGATAGTTCAGAGGACAGAAGCAGAAAGCTGGGGTCCTCCTGGCTGTAGCTGGCAGATCAGCAGTCCAGTTGTCTTTGAGCTGCTGGTGGCTGAGACTGGTTCAGCAGCTGGGGTGAAGCTTCCCTGTGCCTGGGGAGACTAAAGATTATCCCTTCCCCTAAACTCTGGGCTCCTCCTTGGTTTAGGGATGGCTGTGGAAGGTCGAACTTGACCCCTACTTCTTCCCGGAGGGGCTGTAGCCACAGCGTGGAGTCATTCCTTTGGCTTGTGGGTTAAACCCGTCTTAACTTGCTGAGCACCAGAGCAGTGGGTGCTGTGGGTGCTGCTGCCCACCCAAGAGCCCTGAGCTCTGGGGTAGCTCCAGGACCCCGAGTCCCGGGGAAGCTGGCACAGCTCAGTGCTCCCACTGGGGCAGGGCTCTGGCTCTGGGATTTGATTCTTCTGTGGTTTGATGGGGGGCAAGAAGGTTGCTGGCTGGAGTGTGTGGTTTTCAGGGTAGCCCGGAAGATCTGCTGATGTCCTGTCTGCGTAAGTGGCAGTCCCGGCGGCTCCACGGGGAGCTGCTCCACGGGCTGATGGTGGAGCTTTGATCGTGTGGAGCCGTTTGAGTGGAAACTGGCCTTTGGAGCAAGTGGAACTGTGCAGAGAGGGTTTGGGGAGCTGAGAGGGTGGGAAGCACCATCCAGCTGTCTGTCTGGAACTGCTGCGTGCACAAAGATGGAGCCACTCCACCCAGGGAAGAGGCCGAGGGGCTGCCCACTTCCCGCCTGGCAGCTCTCTGGTGCTTGTGCCCATCCATGAGCGTCAGCTCATGTGGTTCCTGGAGGTCCTGCAGGGATCTGGCCTGGGCTCGGGCTCAGCCCGGGGCCGTTATCGTGCTGGCTGCTACCAGCCTCGTTTCGTGGAACCGTAAATCCGCTTAATGGGCTGGGTGGGAATTCCAGCACACCTCTGCTAAATGGGAGCTCTGATGCTGCATACGGGGCACTGGAAGTAGCTGAACTGAGACCTTATTCAGGACCAAATCACCCCCCGACCCCCTCCCAAAATAATAATAATCCCTCTGACATTCGGGCTGCCGGCGGGACACAGGCAGCCTTTGTGCTCGGCCGGTCAGGGGACCCTCTGTTGGTGCAACAGCAATGTCCCTTTGTGCGTCCCGCGTGCTGGACGGGGACAGTGAATGGAAGGTTCTGCTAGTGTTTATTTTCTTTAAAAAAGCTGAAGGGGGTGGAGAGGGGGAGAAGGAAGCCGGCTGGGAGGTTCATGTTCACATCCTCCACTTGGAGACACCTTGTCTTTGCTCCGGCGCTGCCTCCCCCTCGGCCAGGCGCCCGCACAATGAGGGCTTGTGCGGCTCGGGGGGGAGAGCGGCTCGCGGGGGGATGGAGGGACCCCCGGAGCGTGCGGGCATGGCTTCCGCACGGCTCGGAGAACGCGCAGATTCCTACGGCTTGGAGAAATGGGGTCTGGATTTGTTCTGTTGGCTACGCTCAGTAGCGTCTTCTGTCTCAGGCTCTTAAAAGAGTCTGTCAGATGGGTTCCTCTTAAAACCAAGCTGAGAGCAGCTCCCTCAGGCAGATGGGTGAGACCAGGCTGAGCAGAACCCCGCATCTGATGGTGGGTGGTTAACAAGGGACAGAATTTGGCTCCAACTGTGCTTCTCCTCTCAGAGCCTGTGCCCCTGCTGTGCCCAGACCCTGGGGTCACCTGCCTTCTTGGCACTAAAACCTGAGGTGCCTTTAGGAGATCCCCGAGTGCAGCCTGTCCCACAGCCCTGCGCTCACTGCAGAGCCTGTGGTGCTGGGGTTCGGGGTGGCTGTTGAGTGTTCTGTGGGGCAGAGACCATTCTGAGGAGCAGGGGGAGAAGCCCAACATCGGGGGCTCCCACTCACAGTGCTGGTCAGCTTGGAGGATGGATGGCTACCAGCCATGGGCTGGCGTGCGTGGTGTGAGTGTGGCCTCAGGCCAGACCCCCTCTCTGTCCTTTGTGTCCCTTCCCAGTTGTGCAGGGCTGGCGGGTGGCCTGTGGGCAGGAGCTGCTCTCTGGGCCAGCACAAGCAGTTCATGGCTACTTCTGGTCCTGGCAATGGCCAGGCTGGTGCCCAGCAGCATTATGGTCCCTGCATCTTCACCCCTGGTGCTGTGCATGGGCTGGGTCTCCAGCCAGGAGCCGTAGGTGCTGTTTGGGTGGCAGTTGCTCACCCTGGAGCTAGAGATGGGACAAGGGGTCTGTGGGGAGCGTGTTTCCATCCTGCTCCTTCTGGCAGGTACCACACCCCATCCCCGTGGCAGGCTGGGACAAAGCAGGTTGCTAAAAAATGGTGCCATTGTGTCATGAGCAATCTGTGTATAATAAAAATATTATTTGAGCAAATGAGTCAGGAAGCGTCTGGGCCGGTGTCCCAGGCTGGCACAGCCACATGTTTCTGGCCCTGTGTGGTGGAGCTGGGTGTCTCGGTCCTCTGGCTCAGCAGGCAACGAGGGATGGGGACTCCACCACTGCCCTGGGCAGCCTGGCACAGCCCTTCACAACCCCTGCAGGGAAGAAATTCTTCCTCATCTCCAACCTCAACCTCCCCTGGTGCAACTTGAGCCTGTTTCCTCTTGTCCTGTCGCTTGTTCCTTGGGAGAAGAGCCCGACCCCACCTGGCTCCAACCTCCTGTCAGGGAGTTGTGCAGAGCCAGAAGGTCTCCCCTGAGCCTCCTTTTCTCCAGGCTCAACAACCCAGCTGTTTCTCACCACACTTGTGCTTTAGGCCCTTCCCCAGCTTTGTTGCCCTTCTCTGGCCACACTCCAGCCCCTCAAGGTCCTTTTTGGAATGAGTGGCCTGAAACTGAACGCAGTATTTGAGATGTGGCCTCACCAGGAGCTGTCAGGAGGCCTTGGAGGAGCTGGAAGGGTGGTGGGTGTCCGTTCTGGTGTGCAGGGAGCCGTGGCTGTCAGCCTGTGCTGGTGAAGTGGGGCAGATGCTGGTTCTTGAAACTGCTGCTGGGTTCCTGGTGCGTGGCACCATGGGGCTCATCGGCTGCCCTTCCCCACCGCTGCAGCCCCTCACTCCATGCCCAGGGGTGAGGGGTGTTCCTGGGGCTGTTACCCCTGAGCAAAGCCAGTGTCCAGCTCTGCCTGGAGCTGTGACTGACAAAGCCTCGCTGGGCTGCTGGAGCCAAATTGGCTGACAAGGGAGGGGAGTGGAGCTGGCAACTGTCTCCAGAAGCCTCCCAGCCCATGCCACTCACTCCAGAAGCTTCTGCAAAGGTGGTTTGATGCTGCAGGGGCGTGTTTGTGTGTGTTTGGGAGCAGCCCTTGGTGCCAGTTGTGTTCATTGGAACTGATACACGAGCATGAGGATGGAGGGATGTGCCTGGAGTTTTTCTTTGCTGCTCACCTGGGTTTTCTAGGGAGCAGGAGGATACTCCTAATTCTGAAAGGTGCTGCTTGCTCCTCTGCAGCAGGCTAGGCCTTCAGGCACCACTGGGCATGTAGCCATCAGCCTGCTTCATGTCCCAGGCATCTGCCAGTGGTCACATTCATGCAGGACCCTTCTTGCCCTGTGTGTCAGGTCAAACCAGCCGAATCCCTCAGCTTTCCTGCTGTGATCTCCCCTACAGCCCCTGCTTCTGGGTCTGTGGGCGATGGCGGTTTTGGCTGTGTTGCATCCAGGGGCCCTGGGGCAGCTCCACCGCAGCGGAGGGACCCTCCTTTGTGAGCAATGGCCAGTGAAGGAGGGTCTTCCTCAAGAGCTGGTGGTGGGGCTGGCTGGGTGTCCTCTAGCGATGCTGGTACATGTAGGGGTAGGGCCAATGGTGGTGGTGCTAGCTGGGACAAATGGCCGAGGGAGCCGGTTGTCCTCTGGGGGCATGGGGAGACCTGGAGGGGGCCAGGAGGCTGATGTCCTGTCCTGTGGGGTGGTGGAGCCATCCTCCATCATGGCTGGCATCCCAGGTGGTGACTGCTTGGTCTCTTTCTCCATGTCCCCTTGTCTCCCACAGTGGAGAACAGGCAGCTGACCCTGGACCTGCAGACGGAGAACAAAGGCAGTGTTGTCTCCGGCGGAGAGCTGACGATTTTCCTGGACGGGCCGGCTGTTGATCTGGGAAGCCTGCCTAATGGCAGCGCCGTGACAGAGGGTGAGTGCCGCCCGGCTCCGCAGGCGTGTGGCGGGGAGAGGAGCGGGGCTGCGAGCGCGTCCCTGAGCCCACGACCCCGAGCCAGCAGCCGCCTCCTCTCCCAGGCAGGGCTCTGGCCCCGTCTGCTCCGGTCCTGGGCTCGTGCACGGGCTCCCATGGGAGCAGGCGTGTGGTGGGACTGGAGCGGGAGCGTCGACAGGCTCAGGCCCAGCCTCCCCGACAGTGTGAGAGGAGCAGCCCTTCTCCAGGACCTCCAGCAGCCACCCACGTGGCTCAGCCCCTTCCCTCACTGTCCTGTGTGCGCTGGGGAAATGGCTTCTGTATGGAATCACAGACGGGTTTGGGTGGAAAGGGAACTTTTAAAGCTCATCTCATCCAGCCCTCCTGCAGGGAGCAGGGACATCTGCACCTAGAGCAGGTTGCTCAGAGCCCCGGCCAACCTCACCTGGAATGGTGCCAGGGATGGGGCAGCGACCACCTCTCTGGGCAACCTGCGGGTGAGAACCTGTGGGTTCTCACCACCCTCAGCAGCAAAAACTTCTCCCTTCTCTCTAGTCTCAATCTCCCTCTTTTAGTTTAAAACCATCCCCCCTTGTCCTGTCCCAACAGGCCCTGCTCAAAACTCTCTCCCCATCTTTCTGACAGGCCTCTTTAGGTACTGAAAGGCCACCAGAAGGTCTCCCTGGAGCCTTCTCCTCTCCAGGCTGACCAACCCCAGCTCCCTCAGCCTTTCATTAATGAGCTGCTCAGAAAAGGGCTCCCTGCAGCAGAAGGGGTGGGGAGCACGGACTGAGTGAGGGCTGACCCGTTGGGGCTGCCAGGGGAGGAAGCTTGTACTGGAGAGGGGCTGGTGCTTTGGAAGAACATAAGGAAGGATTTTTTGATGCTCAGGGTGGTGAGAACCTGTCCCTCTGCCCCCTGTAGGGGGTTGGACCAGATGACCTTTAAAGGTCGCTTCCCACCCAGACCACTCTGGGATTGCTTTTCCTCAACTTCTCTTCCTCACGGAAGATGGAGCCTGTGAAATCTGGGAGTGTTCAATGCAGCCGCTCGCCTGGTGCGGCCAGTCCTGCAACGTCCTGCATTTACCGTCCCTGGGGCTGGAGCCGTGGGGTGCTGTGGGGCTGAGCGATGCCGCGGCGCAGCAGTGGGAGAGGAGAGCACCTCAGCACGAGGGCGGGGGTCCTGCCGGGGGGTCTGTCCTGTAGGGTATGGGGCTGTTGTGCTTTTGGGTCTCCTTTCTGAAAGGAGAGAGGGAAGGGAGGAAGGAGGGTAGAACTAGTAGGTGCCTCAGTCACTTTCTTCACCTGCTCTTTCTTCATCCGTTCAGCATCCCAGCTGCCTGGACGGGACACCAGCAGCGTGGCTGCAGCCACGGAGGGGAGACACCAGCCTCCCAGTACAAACTGCTTTGGAAGCAGACCAAGGTAAGGGTCCTGTGCTGGTGGCACCCGCTGGTCCGTTACTGGGTGGTTGCTGCAGCCGTGAGACAGCTGAGAAGCATCTAGAGGATCCTTGTGCAGTAGATCCCACTCCAGAGCTTGCCGTGAACCCCCAGCAAAGCAGCCCGTAGGAGGGTGGAGCAGGGGTGGGCTGGCCAACCTCCTGGAGGACAGCAGAGCTGGGGGTGAGCCGGACAGCCAGGGTGCAGCTGACCTGAGCATCTCTCAAAGTGTTTGTTTCTCAAGGAACTTCAGGTCTGTGATGGCCCAGATGGTTTCCACCAGTTACTGTGCTGGCAGCTGGAGAACTGGTCTGTCAGGGAGGCGTGGGGCACGCTGTGACCAGGCAAACCAGCCAAGGGCTGGTCTGTAGGCTCCCTTCAAAGGGGGTTATGGAGACCCCAGCTCTTGCCTTGAGCACAGCCCTGGCCAGACACTGGGAAGCACAGTGGCCCTCTGGGTGATGGTCACAGGGGGATGCTTCTGAAGGTCCAGGGGGAGCAGGAGAAGCAGAGCAAGCAGACCTGCAGGGAAATAACAGCTGCTTCCAAAGGAAATGAGCCGCTTGGGCCGCAGGCCACGCTGGGCCTGGCACGCTGCCCTTCCTCGCCTTCTCACTGGGCTGGAGCCGCTCAGCGCTGCTCCTTTTGGAGCTGTGGTTATTGAGAGACGTGTCACACTGTCAACATGGAGTTGAATTTAACACCTATTTATATTTCCAGAGCGTGGCAGTGGCTCAGCAGCCTATACAGATGTTCTGTTAGACGTGTGCCTGTAGAGAGGTGCCTGCAGCCTGCCCCTGAGAGGTGCCCCGGGTGTAGGAGCACGCTCAGCAGCACACCCCACACCTCGAGCTTTTCAGCTCCTTCTTCACCTGCTGGGCACGTGCAAGAGATGAGCAAAGGGGACCTTGTCCTTCAACATCACGTGTTCCTCTCCCACCCAAGGATGGAGAAATCGGTAGCAGGTTGTTGAATACAGTCTGTGCCCTTTTGTTGGGGCTGCTCCTCTAGGTTCCTGTTGTCCAGGTGTTAAAGCCTTCTAAAGGGTGAGAGGGCTCAGAGTCCCCACAGGAGCTGCACTTTGCGGCCACTTAGCAGCTATCAGTAGGTGCTGGAAAGCCTGCAAAGAAAGTTGAGGCTGAGGGAATTGGGACTATTTAGTCTAGAGAAGAGAAGACCAAGGGGAGACCTTATTGCTCTCTACAATTACCTGAAAGGAGGTTGTAGAGAGGTAGATGTTGGTCTTTTCTCCCAGGGAACAAGCAACAGGACAAGAGGAAATGGCCTCAAATTGTGCCAGGGGAGATTTAGATTGGATGTTAGGAAAAATATCTTTACTGAAAGAGTGGTCAAGCATTGGAACAGGCTGTCCAGGGCAGTGGTGGGGTCACCATCCCTGGAGGCCTTCAAAAAACCTGTAGATATGGCACTTCAGGACATGGTCTAGAGGTAAGGGAGGTGTTGGGTTGATGGTTGGACTTGATGATCTGAGGGCTCTTTTTGAACCTTAAGGATTCTATGGTTCTAGTTTGGGAGGCTCAGGCCAGTGACTGCTCACTCTGATTCCTGGCTGCTTTCCAGCAGTTTCTGCTTGTGGTGTTGTCTTGACCTGCCAATCTCACCAGGTGTGGTGAGACCTGGCCAGTACTTCTACAGGGGACCTTCTGAGACCTTCCAGCTGTGCTTGCAATCATTGAAAGTCCTGTGGCTGCTCTGGTGTGGGAAATGTCCTAGCTGGTTTTCAGTTCATGCTACGCTCACCTGAATTTAGGGTTGCTCTGGACACAACCCCAGTTTGAGGTGGTACCACTGTGTGGGGCAGAGCGTTGCTGTACGTGCCCACCATGGAGGCAGCCACCTCCTCTGGAGCGGGGCACAGGGCCTGCGCACACGGGAACGCTGTTTGATGTCTGCTCTGTTTATACACAGAGCCGTGTTTATTTTCATGGGCTTGGTGATGGATGCTGGCAAACTCGCTCACAGACGGGACGGAAAGAAAAGGGTCATTCTTTGCTCCTCAGCTATTTCTACACTGTCCCTCAAGGGGAACTGCTTGGTCAGGGCTTCTCTTTCTTCTCCTGAACAAATGTCATCTTGGGATTTGCTGCTAATCTTGGTGACGGGGTGTGAAATTCCACAGCCCTCTGTGTGGAGAGAAAACAGAGCCCAGGGGTCCCCGGCTGGGAGCTGGTGCTGTGGGTGCCCAGAAGGTTGCCACAATCCTGGTTTGTCTTGTAGTGGACAACGAGGCCTCTTCTGGCAGGAGGGACTCAAGTAGCCTGGTTTGCTGTTCACTCTTTGGAGAGGCTCTGGCTGGTGAGCCATGTCCTGTGTTGTGACCTGCTCATGGCCATGAGAAGCTCCTGTCACCAGAACTGATTTCTTCAGTGCCACGTGATTTGCCTTCTCCACTTGTGCGATGCCCAAAAGTCCCTGCTCAGCTACCAACGGGCATCCCTGAGGGAAGGTGGGAGACGCTCCTCCGGGCCGCTCAGTGTTTCCCTCCATGAGATCCCTCACTCTGCAAAGCCCCACGGGTGGCTGCGGGATGTCCCCAGGTGCGTGGCTTTGGTGTGACACAGCAGCAGTGCAAGGCCAGGGGAGATGCCATCACCAGCTGCAGCCCAAGCACGGGCAGGGGAGAGGCAGGCTGTGCTGCGGGGCAGCGTGCTGCCTGCTCCCGCCGAGGGGCTTGGAGAACTAGCTGTGGGATGGGTCTGGGGTCAGCTGGAGGTGGGTGGGTAACAGGAATAAACGGGGTTTGGGGTTTCAGAGCCAGGTTTGGGGTTTTGAAGCCAGATTTGGGGTTTCAGAGGCAGGTTTGGGGTTTGCACCTCTTCAGCTGCACATCCCCACTGCCGTGGGGCGAGGGGGTGTTCTTCCTGCCCCAGCTCCTGGGTGGTGGCACCCAGGTGCCATCTCTGCTCCCGGCACTGCCGGTGAGAGGGCTGGGTGCTGGGGGACGTGGCTGCCTCCTCCCTTTGCAGGAGCTGGGGGAATTTCTCAGCTCTGTGTTTCAGAGCTGGCCCCTGGCTGCCTGCTCTGCCCTCCCTCCTCTTCAGCAGCCGTTTGTGATCCGGTGTCTTGAGGCTGAGACTGGTGCTGCCACCTCTGCTGGCATCTCATGCCAGGACCTTCTGGCCACCGCAGCAGGAGGCGGCTCCTGGGTTTTGTGCCCAGGGCCCACGTCAGCCCATGGCGTGAGGGCTCTGCCATGGCAGAAGGCGTGGAGCTGAAGGGTTGATGTCACCCTGGCTAACGCCGTGTTCCTCCTTGGCATCTCCTGCTCCCTCTGCCTCCAGCCCAGGAGGGACGACGGGGCAGAGCACATGATGGATCAGAGAACACGATGGGGCAGCCCCAAGGTCCACAGTTGATGGGGGACAGCAGCGCAGGAGATGCACCCCGCTCCATCCAATCCCACCGACATGGCCATGGGAAGCTGTTCCCGTTCGCACTCTGCCTTGTTTTCTCCCTGCTCCTATTTTGAGAGCACGTTCCCAGCCCCGCCGCTCTCACGTGGCCTCGCTGGGTTTGTTTCCACGCGTCTATTAAAAGACAATGCCCAGATGGGAGCACTCGTAGGAGGGCTGGGCTGGGCGGCGGGCCGGCTAATTCAGGCCTGGTAACCCTGCGTGGCCGGCTGGCAGCCTGGAAACATCCTGTTTTGGTTTCTAAAAACTCTCTGGGCAGCTCTGAGCTCATCTGTGCTGAGAAGGGCAGGGACCAGATCTGTGACTTGGGAACCACACCAGGTGGGACCAGCTTCTGCCAGTGGTGCCACCAGCCCACGCCCCCCGGCCGGGGCTCTGTGGGCTCCTGTGGGGAGGTGGGTCCAGGTGAACTTTTGGGAGGTGCGTGGTGCTGGTGTGCTCCACTGAGCCCCGTGGTTGGGCAGTGAGGAGCAACCTCTCAGTCCCCAGGTGCTGGTGGCCAGAGCAAAACCCCCAGCACATAGTGGTGTCCTGGGGTCAGCTGGGCTTTCTGGGGCGAGTTCACCATCTGAGAAGTCCCTCAAGCAGCCCCTATGTGGGGCTGCCCTCTTGGGAAGGTCCGTGGCTGGTCAAAGCAGCCTCGTCAGCTCCTGCTCACGGGCTGCTCTGCCCGTGGCTCTTAGATGATCTATTTTCAACATCCATCTCCTGCTTTCCCATGTCTCCTCCCAGTCCCAGCCCTTCCTCTGCCCACTGTCGTGAGCCGCTCCCCAAGGAGAGCAGCTTTGGAGCAAGTGGGAGGTACTGAGGGCTTGCTGGAGCTGGCGAGGGTGGCATGACTGATGCTGTGCCCCGTCGCTGCCAAGCTGCCGTCCCCTCCCAGCTCCAGCCCTGAGATGTGGGGACAGTTTGTGGGTTTTGCCCTTTTAAGGGGAGAACTTGGCTGGGCCAAACCAACTTCTTAATCCCTGCGGTTCTCAGTCTCTGTGGTCGCTGCGATCCAGGGTGGGGGTGGCCGGGCTCTGCCTCTGCTCCCCTGGGAAGGCAGCATCCCATCCTCCTCCCCACTTGAGGAAGGACCAGGCTTCTTACCCAATGTGAAAACCCAGCTCCTCCCTATTCCTTTGTGCTGCTTGAGGGGCCCAGGGTGGCTGGAGGGGCAGAGTTTTTGGGGTGCTGCAGGCACGCTGCCCCAGAGGTCAGGCTGCCCTGGCCACGGGGACGTCAGGGCAAGAGAGCTCCAGCATGGCATGAAGAGAAGTCCTCCCTGAGAGAAGGAGCAGCCGCATCTGAGCCGGTCACAACCCGTGCTGTGATTCAAGCTCCATCTTTCCCGGCTGCTTGTTCCCTCCTTTGCCGGGGGCCGCGGCTGTCCCCGCAGCAGCGAACACTGGCACCTTCCTCACCTGCCTTTGTACAAGGCTTGTAGCTGGGTGGAGGTACTGGTGAGGGTTCCCACCATGGTGCAGGAGCTGGTGCTGGTGCAGGATTTCTCCTGGGAGCTTTATTGCAGGGATGGATGGAGCGAGCTGCCGGGGGCCGCGGCAGCTTGGTTCTACAGGCAGGTTTCTGGCCATGAGTTCCTGGGGCCGTTCCTTGGTACGTGGGGCAGCCGGAGTGAGCACCCGCAAACAAAAGCAAGGTCATTGTCACCCAGGTTGCTCCTCCATGGGGCTCTGCTACCACAGGCAGGTGCCAGGACCCGTGGGCAGGTCCAAGCAAGCAGCACAGAGTTCAGGGCGCTGCCGGAGGAGGCACGTGGCTGCACCTCGGCCGTTCTCGGGGCAGCGCGATGACTGTGCTGGGGAAGAGGCAGCACAAGACCGAGGCAGAAAGGCAGAAGCGGGGTTTTCTTTTTGAGGCCGGTGGTGTGTGTCACCCGCCGTGTTCCGTTCCCTTGCAGGACGCACCGACACGCGGCTGGAGCGGCCAGGCAGAACACGGGGGGTGGAGAGCAAAGTCCCAGCGCCAGGAGCCGGCACCGGCAGCAGGCCAAGAGCGCGCAGCACGCCGGCATGGCCAACGGCACGGCCAACGGCGCAGGTGAGCCAGCGCTCGTGGGACGTCGGGGGACAGAGCCTGGGGCTGTGCCATGCGGGGGGAATGGATTTCTGCTCAGACAACAGATCTTGCAATGCCCGGGGGTTTCCTCCCTGTGAAGTGATTGATTTATATGGATTTTCCTTTGGATAAGCCGGGCAGCTCCGCAGAGCGCACCGGTGGGATCTGTTCTGCCAGCTGTGGATAATTTCTGCGGCTCCTCTCTGGAGTCTCCCTGACATAAAATGCTGCATCCAGCTCCAGGTTTTTAACAGGATGCTGGGACAGCAGCGTCGCTGGTGCCGCAGCGAGGAGGACAGTTGTCACAGCTGAGCGGGCTGTTTTCAGAGTTAGGAGCATTCAGCCAAATTTTTCCATCAGTCTTCAGCAAAAGTGTTTTGAGCCCCTTGCCCACGGAAGCGGGGAGGAGCCGCTGTCTCTCGAGCAGCAGAGAAGGCACAAACCCACCTCTCAAAACAGGGCTGGTTCTTACACCAGAGGGTATTTTTAGAAAGCTTTCTCTTGTCTTTTCTTGGGTTTGTCCGCAAAGCCCTAAGTACCTTGTGGAGCAGGGGCTGGGACCTGCTGAGTGCCAGACTTCGAAGCTGCCAGCAGCTTATCCATTTTCCTTCTCCGGCTCTCATGGAGCTGGCCAAGCCACGCAGCATCTCCCGCTCCCCAGCACTGCTTGTGCAGGCAGCGCCGTCCTTCCTCCGGCTTTTGTCGGAAACCTGGAAGGAGAAGCAGAGTGCTTTGTTTTGGATAGAAGGAAACGTTTTGTTTGACCAAAAGGAAGATTATTACTATTTTTTTTTTCCTCATTTCCTTGGAAAAACACGGAGCAATACCATTTCGGTTTTGCCAAAGCCCATTTTGGGAGGGGGATGGAGGGAGGCTGAGGTGAGAGCTGCCTTCCAGTGCGGCTCCTGGCCTGTGCTCCCCTCGCCGGGGCTTGTCTCCGCTGTTTGGTGCGGGGCTGTACCGCTGCACAGTGTCCTCTGTGCCCACCCAGCCCTTCCCAGTGCCCTTGCTCTGCGAGGGACACTCCCTCAGGCTGGGGACAGGTTTTATTCCTGGGCTTTGCTTTGTTTGAAACAAGTTTTACCGGCCCAGCCTCGGCCTCCCTGGTGGCTTTATGACTGCGCCGTCCTTGTCGCTGTTTGCCACTTGCCAGTCTCTGTGTCTCCTGCAAGACCTGCTGGAGATGATTTTACACTCGAGGATGGAGAGATGAGTGGTGGGTGGCAGGGATTAGTGCTGGGCACCGTGTCTTGTGCTCTGTGGAATGCTTTTAGAAGCCATCCTCTTCCTCCTCAGTTTGGTACGTTTTGGTGACGTTATCATGGTTTTCGGGCAGACTGTTGCAAGAACATCCCCATTACATTTGTCACCCACAGCTGTAATTTCATCTGACAATAAAAGGAGATTATTTTATGGCATTTTCACCACAGCCATGTTGCTGTGTTCCCCTGGAGCTCCTCCTTATCAGGTGAACTTTGGATCAGCTTTTCCCCTGCTTTGTCCAGGACTGAGGTCGAACTGATCGCAGTGCAGTCACCTGGGTCACTGCAGATTCCCTTTGAAGATTGGCACAATGTGGTTGAACCTTCTAAAATCACGTTTCCAAGGCTTGCTAGAAATGAGCAGCCATTGGAGACGTCCTCAGCTGAGTCGTGCAGGACTCTGGTGAAAGTCGCCGTGACCCTGCTGACCTGGAAAGCTTCATTGCCTGTAGATGCTGCCTGAGGGGCTCCTTTCGCTGCTGACGCTGTGTGCCCGTGTGCCCGGGCTCCTCCAGTGCTGCGGGGTGCTGTCCTGCTCCCCTCCAGCTGCAGAGCAGAAGGGTCCTGAGCAATCTGCCTCTTCTACAGTGTCTGTGGTTCTTCTGTCTTCCATCTGTGAGGGTTTATGTTGTGAGGTTTTTTTCCTATGATGCTTCTAAATACTTGGGCTCGTAGAAACAGATACTTCCCTTACAGTTTTCTACCTTAACTTGTGGAGCTCTCTCTGCGTCCATTACTTCTTTGTTCCTTGTTGCTGGTTTGTTTTTAATGCTTTTGCTTTGCCACTGAAGCCAGGATGTCTTGTAGCGAAAGCTCTCCTCTGCTGGACTGCCAAGTCTCAGGGGTTTTTGGCTATCTAATGAATATTCGTCAAACAAATTCCCTTTCATATTCTTCGGCCTGCATTTTCCTCCTCATCAGTTTTCTTTGTAATTTTCCTTTGCTCTGTTTCTTCCCCTTCTCCATTTTCCAAAAGTTCAGTGGAATCCAGCGTTGTTTAGCTCTTAGGAGCGCAGCTGACTTGCTGAGCCCGGGCTTCCCTCTGCCTGGGGAGGGATGGACGCTGCACCAGCCGTTCCTGAGCTCCTGCTCGTTGTCTGAATTCCCGTCAGGCATGAAGCACGTGTGCAAGTGGCAGAAGAGATACTGAGCACAAATGCAAAGTACCCTTGTCTTTACCTGGAGAAGGCAGTGGTGGTGGTTCCCCGGGGATCTGTCTGCTGGGGGAGGGAGGCTGGGAGCACCCCAAGTCCCTCACGGCTGTCACCCACCACATGCTCTGCTTCCAGGGCTGCGTGGATGCCATGTAGATCGGCCAGGCCCCCGTTACCCTTTCTGGGTGCTAATGACTCTGTCCTCTGCCTTTCCAGTGAACGGAGACGCAGCAGGTGCTGCAGAGATCGAAGAGGAGAGGCCAGCAGCGAGCGTACCAACCCCGGCGGCGTCAAGCGCGGCTGACGGCTCTGCTGCTCCTGCCCTTCCTGCCCTGCCCAGCTCTGGAGAGGCCGAGGAGGCAGCTCCCAGCTCCAGTGCTCCCCCAGCCCGGGCAGCAGTGCTGGCCCTGGATGCTCTGCCCCCTGGGTAAGCTCTGCCTTCTGCTCAAGACTTACATTCCCCTGACAGGGCCGGCACAACGGAGTGCCTGTGGCCATTGGGGAGGGAGGCATGGCCCTGGAAGGATGGCTTAGGGGACAAACTGGGCAAACTGGGGCACTGCTGTGTGCTGGAAGAGGAGGAGGTTTGAGGGAGGGGGCTGTGCTGCACCAGGAATTGGTGGAAATGATCACAGAATCCCAGCATGGTGGGCTTGGAAGGGACCTCTGGAGATCATCTCATCCAACCCCCCTGCTCCAGCAGGTCACCCAGAGCAGGGGGCCCAGGATCACGCCCAGGCACCTTTGGAATCTCTCCAGAGAAGGAGACTCCACAACCTCTCTGGGCAGCCTGGGCCAGGCTCTCACACCCTCAAATGATGGTGGTCAGCAGAGCAGAGAGAGCCTGGGGGTGCCTGGCAGGGATCCCAGTGCCCCCAGTCTTCTGCCACAGCCTGTCCTCCCTCGTCTGAGCCGTCTGGCCAAGGCTTGACTGTTGTGGATCCTCCTCTGGGCCGGGGTCTGATCTGTATCCGCTGTGGGATAATAAACAGTGGATCTCTGTGGCAAGAAGCCTCGCAGCATCCGTGCCCAGGGGAGCAGCAGAGTCCTTTGCTCTCCTGGTGCTGCTGAAGGGATCAGTCGGAGGAAAATGCATGAGAAAGGGAGTGTGGATTTCCAGGGAGCTCCTGCTGAGCAGGAAGGTGTGAAGGGGCACTCCAGAGACACCGCGGAGGCACTGGCCGCTGCTGGGGGCAGGTGGGCAGCACCCTCATATCACTGTGCCCGTTATTCTGCCTGATGCGGATGCTCCGCACCCTCCTCCTTCTCCGTGGGACGTGGGGAGGGGGCTGGGAGGAGAGCTGGGGTGGCCAAGCAGTGCTGGTGGTGGGCATGCTGGTCCTTGGTGGGAGCTGCGGGCAGGGTCCAGGCTCAGCCCCGCTCTGCAGCTGGGTCCTTCTCCCCTTGTATTTCAGACACCTTTAATTCTGGGCTGAAAATGCGAAGCGGCGAGAGGCGGGGGGTTGAACATGGCTTGTGTTTCGTATGAAGGGAGCTGTTTATTTTCCTTTGGCTGAGGCGATGCCTGGAAGGTCAGGGCCTCGCTCGCGTGTCAGTCACAGGTAATTAGGGTTACCGGCTCCGTGTGCCTTTCTGCCCGTGTGTGAGGGGTTCTGTTCTCGGCCCGGGCGCTTCCTGTTTCCAGGCAGCTGGAAAAGTCCAGTGCTCTGAAAAAGGTCTTTATTCCAGCCAGAGCTTGTGCCCTTTTCTGCTCCCACCAGGTAGACTGAAGGTCTCCTTTTCCCCACCTCTGCACAGCCGAGGTGGAAACAGGCTGCTGTTTCTTTGCCGGGGTGGAGAGGAGCCCGTGGGTATCTCACCGTTAGGGTTTCCAGAGGCTCGGGGAAGTTGCAGGCGCTGCTTTCTAAGACACACCAGACTTGCCCTCACCTGGTCCAGCCGGGTGGAAGGGTGGCCCGTGTCCTCCTCGTGTGCAGCTCCCTGCGGTGCCCACACACCAGAAAATTGTGCGTCAGAGATAAAGCTGTTGTGCTTTGGGAGACGGCTGGAGAAGAGCAGTGAAGGGGCAGTGAGCCATCCTCCAGGCTCAGCGTGCGGAATTTGGATCTTTGGAGACACCTTTGATTAGCACCTTGTGTACCTGTCCCTCCCTGACCATAGGATCTGGCGGGGGGAAGAGGGCAGCAACGCTCTTGCATGTGCTGTCCGAGTTCCAGGCTTGTGCTGACCTGCTCGGTCAGGTGCAGACCATGTATCAAGGTCTTCCCAGGTGAAGGAGAGCAGGGGATTGAGTCTGTTGAGGTCTCCACGGTGCGAGCCCTGCCCCAGGAGCTGCCAGACCAGGTACTGGACTAACTGGGATCTGCACAAACAGGGATTGCACAAAACACCGTGGCCCTGGGGTGGTATAAATGAGCTTCAGGGGATCTCTGGAGACCTGATCCAGGGCAGCTGAGCTGTGGCTGGCTCACCACACCGGGGTGTTGCTCTGACTAGTGGTTTGGGGCCCAGCTTGGGAGGTGGGGATGCGGCTGGCGGGGCTGGTGGAGGCGGCGATCTCTCGGGCAGAAGGGATGGGGACCAAGTGAGGCTGCTTCAGCTCTGGCAGTGGCGTGATCCGCCGAAAGTGGTGTGGGATAGCCCCTCGCTGGCCTGGCTCCCGTGGGGACGGCCATGAGTGATTGCTCTTGCTCCACCACTCGCAGGAGCCATGTCCCCTGTGGCACTGGAGAGCCAGAAAGCCACTGTGTCCCTCCTGCTTTCTGCCTGAGCCCTGGTAGGCAGAACAGGGAGCAGGGAGAGCTCTTGTGCTCATCAGCTTCCCTTCGGCCTCCTGAGGGGCAGCAGCTTTTCTGAGCCATGGGCTGGTGGGTGTACCGAGCCCCAGCCTCCCTGCTCGTCCCGCGCTGCGTGCAGATGGAGCCCAGAGCTACTGGGTTCATGTGGGGATGGAGAGCTATTCATTCTGCTCGGATCGCCGTCTCTGAACATCTGCACCAGATGTGGTGGGCACAAAGGCATCCCTCACACAACCGGGAGCCTGTTGGAGGGCGCTGGAAGGTGTTGTGAATAATTCCAGTGCCGACAGTGCCCAGAGCCTCCTTCACATCCTCCTGGCTCGGGCGCAGGGAGCGCGTGGCACGGCAGCAGCCGGGCGCAGCACCCGAGGCCGTTGCCGCGGGGTCCCCGTTCTCACGCAGGGGTTTCCGAGTGGACTGATGGCGAAAGGGGGGAGGGCACGAGAGCCGCTGGCTCCGGCATCTGGTTCCTATCAGCGATGATCCGGCGCGGGAGACGGCCGGCCGCTGGTGGTGCGCACGCCCGGTGCTGTCTCGCCCGCACAAAGAGGCACATTATGCTGCCTGGCAGAGGCCGGGGCTGCGGTTTCTTACGTAAGGAGGGCGTTGTGTTTGGACTGCGGGGTTGCCTCAGCGCTGCCTCTTCGCACCGGCCCTGGCTCACCGTATCTGCTGGGTCGCGAGCCTTGAGGGGAGCTGGAGGGGGCCGATGCTCACGGTGCTGCACGTGGGTGAAGGCTCCCACCACCTACCGCCTGCTAAACCATGGTCCCCCTCGCTGGTGGTGGTGGTGTGGCAGCTGGCATGGAGGAGGAACACCCGCCAGGCTTGGGGTCCTCAGAAGAAGGCTGTTGTCATGCGTCACCCTCATGGGATGGCAGATGGGATGCAGGGAAGCATGTGAAGAGCTGGCCAGGGTGGTCTGAGCAAGGATGGGTTGCCCCCCATGCCCCCGTTTCTGAGGTCATTGCTGTGTGTCAGCAGTAACAACGTTTTGTCACACCTCGCTGTCTGAGGGCGGTGATGGGCTGTTCGTAGGGTGAGGCAGTCCTCTGCAAATTTGCTTTTCAGATCACCAGGGAGCTGCTGACCTGAGGAGCATGTGAGCTTGTCACCTGCTTGTACAGGGCGTGGGACGGGGGCAGAGGGCATCAATCAGTAGCTGCCATCATCAACACCCCTCCACAGTCTTGTGTGGCTTTTCGCAGTCATGAGGGCACCCAGAGGAGCATCTGAGGGATCCAGAAACCCTCTGCTCTGCAGGAGTCCTCATCATGGGGTTTCTGGTCTCTACAACCACAGAAATGGTACCTGGGCGCTTGAGAGCCTCTTGTCATAAAGGACTTCCAAGTCCTCAGAGCCATGTTGGTCAGAGAACCTTGCTGTTAATGCGTCTGGAGGACCTGCCCCTCTGGCAACGACTGGCACCACTGGTTCTGTGTGCACAAGGCTGAGGTCCTGTTCATCTCTGAAGTACCACATGTCAGTGTGGACAGAGCAGTGGGGCACCTGGCTGGGGTTGTCCTTGCTGTGAGCAACTGGTGCTGTGGTCTCTAGATCTGTCCAAAGGAGGCTGTTACATACAGCTGACCTCAGAAAGATGGTACTGGTAGAGTCCCCATCCGTGGAGGTGTTAAAAAAATGTGTAAGATGTGGCACTTCGGGACGTGGTCATGGTAGTGTTGCGTTGATGGTTGGACTTGATCTTAGAGGTCTTTCCCAACCTTGATGCCTCTGTGATTGGTGTTGGAGCATCTCCTTGACATGGCTGCTGTCTGCAAGCCCTCCTTTGTTCTCTTGCTGCCACAACAGAAGCTGGTGTATCAGTTTCCTAGGGCTTTTTGTGATGATTAATTGAGACTGAGGATTGAGTCAGGAGGGAGACCTGCGGGAGCAGATGCGTGGCAGGAGAACACTTTGCCTGTCAGCAGCTGCCGGCTCGCCTCTCTCTGTTGCAGAGTCAAAGCGTGGTGCTCTGTGGAGCTCTTAGCTTTGCTGGGGCGTACGCTTTCATGAGTGAGTGGAGGCAAAGGATGGTTTCCAGCGTAGCCATGGACAGCCAGGCCTCCTGTCGCTCCGGCTCCCCTGAGGGGCCACCTCCAAAGTGAGGGCCTCGCAGCCACGCGACGTTTTGAAGCGGTGTCAGTCAGCAGCAAGCAGGGGGGGCTGCCAAGGAGAAAACCCAGCCCGAGCTCAAAGGCTCCCCTTTTGTTGCATTGCAAACAAAAGCTACATCAGAAACGTGTGGGAGATAAAACTGACCCTGTGTGAAATGTTGTGCCTGCTTTCTGGAGGAAATCAGGAATCTGTGCTCCACGCGATGCCAGTTGTCAGCAAGCAGATTGCCGACAGCCTTGGTCCAGCAATCCCAACCTGTGCTGTGGAGCCCTGCTGCCACCCTGCATGTTAAATAACACGGCAGCGGAGCGATGCGAGGAGGTGGGCCGGCTCACCCTCCAGACGCAGCTCCCTGGACGTTCTGGGCTATTAAAGATTCACAGCTCGCTGCTCCGTGGGGGAGGCTGCAGCCCCGGTTTCTGGGCACACGTGCAAACGGTGTTTCCAGGGAGGCTGTTTGGGCAGGACTTAAAGTAGATGAAGGTTTGTGAAGTCTCTTGGTCCTACATGTCTGGCTCTTGCTGCCCTGCAGATGCTGAGGCTGCTGGATCCGTGTTGCTGGTTCCAGCTGAGCCCCTGTGTTTGAGGAGAGGACAGGCACAGTCTCGTCTGCCTCGGGTTTCCCGCATGCTCTCCTGAGGCCCTGGAGCGGTGCGTGGTGGGGACGGGCACCCAGGGAGCCCCACAGCAGGATGCAGCCCCTCTGGCTGGCGTTGCAGAGGGCAGTTTGCTTTGGTAGCTCCACCTCAGCCAGGGTTCGGTCTCTGCTGGCAAGTACCAACTGTCTCATGAGGTTTCTTTTTTCTTGCAGCTGGGAACAGCGCGAGCTGCCTAACGGTAGAGTCTACTATGTAGATCATAACAACAAGACCACCACGTGGGAGAGACCTCTTCCTCCTGGGTAAGGAGCTCTGGGGGACGCTGGCATCTCAGACACTGAGCTACCTTATAGCAGACACACAGGAGTCTGCACAGAAGTGGGGAAGGTGGCAGGAAGGTCTCTTCATTCCTAAAAAGAACAGGAGTGAGGTGACCAAGTGTTTGCTGGCCTGAAAGCACACCCTGTATCCTCAGAAAGGTCTTCTCAGCATGCGTAAGAAGGAAAAGACCTTCCAATCTTGTGCTTTGACCTCTTAGAGGATTATTTCTTTAAACACTTGAGCAGCAGCGCAACCGCTTGTGTGCAGAGCAGAGGGGTGGGGACGGGGCACCACAAAGTCCCTCTCCCCAGTAACCAGGAGAAGGGATAGGGTGGGCTTCTTGTCACCTGGAAAAACAGATGCTTCTGGGTGAGGACTGAGCTCCTGGGGAGCAGAAACGGCACACTCAGCATGCCCCAAACCTGGAGCTGGACCTTGGACTCTGAGGGGCCTCTTGTGTTCTCAGCCGCACTGGGGGCTGCTTGCACTCATGAAGGTGATGCTGCTCAGCTCTGTGGGACCTGCAGGAAGCACTCTGCAAAGCTCATGTCCAGGAGAGCTGTGCTTTGCTTTGCAGCAGTAAACAGGCTTCAGGTCATAAAGGCTGTGCGCAGCCCTGGGGACCACGTGCTCTCCAGAAGCTTGTTGTATTCTCACCTCCTTGTGCTCCTCAAAGCAGAGAACTTGAGACAGCCAAACTGTCGTTGTTCTCTAGACTGAGTTTGTTCGAGGCTGGGATGACTGAAGGGTGCTTTAACCACCAGCATAACGTGTGAAAGTGAAATACAAACCCGTCCTGTTTTCCTCTGCGGGAGCCTTCAGGTTCCTGGGCACACGCTACAGTTACGCTGTGATCCCTGCAACCACTTTCTGATCCTACAGCAGCCTGAAACCTCTCTGGTGTTAAAAGAGGGAGGCTGTCACCCAAACAGGTAGGTTTGGGAGTACCCCAGGTGTGCTCCTTCCCTCCTGCGCAGGTCTCCAGCCCAACGCCCGAGGTCAGCTGTCCTGGAGGAACGCTCACGGCATCCTGCTGCGAGCTCTGCTAGTGTTGAGGTGGCCCACCGAGGCTTTGTGTGTCTTTGCAGGGAGCTGCTTCAAGGCTTGGTAGTTTTTGTACTTCCTTCTGGTCGCTCTTTGTCCAAAAGAGCCTCTGCAGCTGTGAAACTGGTGGTTACGCTGCAGCCTGGAATGGAGCCCTTGTGTTAAAAGGTGTCTTAGTCTTGTGAGAGGAGCATGTGTCTGAAGTCAGCCTGTAGGGTCAGAGAGAAATGAAAGATCACGGTGTTCATGGCTGGACCGCGGGGCCCAGGCAACCCTCAGCTCTTCCTCCCTTGGAGCACCATGAGCTGCTTTTCCCACCAGTGTTTCTGAGAGGCAGACCTTGATGGCAAATCCCCTGCTGAGCTGCTGGATGGGGAGCACAAGGGGATGGTGGCAGCTCACAACCCCGCGTGCCTCTCTGTCGTGCTTTTGACACGTTCTGGGGCAGAAGCTTGATATTCTCAGGTTGCTGCTGTGCATCCAGGACCTTGGTGCAGCTCCTCCTTGGAGCAGCAGATGAGGGCAATGGGAGGTTCTTCTGTGTACCACCGTGGCCTGGGCCTTCTGCTGTGCCTCCCAACCTCTCTGAGGTTTCTTTCAGCTGCCTTCACACCAGCTTTTGTTGCCACATGGCACCTGCTGAGGACAGACAGTGACATCTTCCTCTGGTGTCTGCAGGTGGGAGAAGCGCGTGGATCCTCGAGGCAGGTATTACTATGTGGACCACAATACTCGGACCACCACGTGGCAGCGTCCCACAGCCGAGTACGTCAGGAACTATGAGCAGTGGCAGTCCCAGCGAAACCAGCTCCAAGGAGCCATGCAGCAGTTCAGCCAAAGATTCCTGTACCAGGTGAGAGCTGGGGGCGGTGGTGGCGAAGGTCTCACCCGGATCTCCTGCCGATCTCACCCAGGGTGGCTTGGGAGACACGGAGTGTGGAGACACCCTTGTTGGGCTACATGGGGTCTGTCAACTCGGTGAGCTGAGCAGAGCAGCACTTGGACAGGAGAGACCACAAGCTCTGTCACCAGAGAACCGTGTGGGAGTAACCTTCTTTTTATAAAACAGCTGAAGGGTGGTGGGAGGTGTCCTCAGCAGCCTGTGCCCGGTGTCACTCCAGTGCCAGCGTGGCTAGACCCACGCTTTCTCCCATGGATCCCATCGGCTAAGCCTTGCTGCTGACCTGCGAGGCTTGCAGAACTTGCTGTGTGCTGTCAGAGCTGGGCATAGGCTGAGAAAGCCATGGGAGCCCGGTCTGTAGAAGGACAGGAGGCTCTTGGGGCTGAGCTCATCCCTCCCCAAGTCTCCACTGGGCTGAGGACATCACGGTTGGGTGCTGGGTGGCAGCAGGGGCCAGCAGCAGTAGCTGCAGGCCCAGGGTACAAGTGTTGACCTGGTGGGGGCTGCAAGAGCCAGGGGACCAGAGAGCAGAGGGACCAAGTGCTTCTGGGTTTGATGAGCTTCTTCCTACTTCCTCTGCTCCTTCCTCTCATTCCTGGTTTGGGCTGAGTAGCCACGCTTCTGTGCTCAGGGAATGGTCTCTCAACAGCCCTGCAGAGCAGCAGCTCCTGGGCAGACACCACTCTTGTCCTGGCCCTGCCTTTGCTGCTGGAGCCAGAACCCAGCTTCCAGTGGGGACAAGCACCCTCTGATAACCAGGATGGTGCTGGTGGCTGTTGTGCTGCAGGGTGAGCTGGGCTTGGGAAAGAGCTGGGCTGGAGCATTTCTGCCTCCTGGAGCAGTGGTGTCCCAGGTCTCTCCACCATCACCTGGCCATGTGCCTTGCAGGGGCCGTGCCATGGTGTGGAACACGGCAGAGGGAGGTCTGGTGGGGCAGGTGTGGAGTGAAGGTGGGCAGAGCAGAGTGACCAACTTCCCATCAACGTTTAGCTCCTCTCGGAGAAAGCCAGGAGGCTGACTTGTCCCAGCAGCGCTGCTAGCGCTGTGTGAGCTCTGTGCTCTGGCGAGGAGCTCGGATGCTGTCTGGGAGGGGGTGAAAAGTCCATCCTCTGGTGCTGTTCTACAGGGGTGCAGTCAGGGCTGCTCCCTGGGGGAGCGAGAAGCTGCTCTGCCCCTTTCTTCCCCCTGCCCATCTCTCCCTGGACACCTCGCCAGCCCTTCCAAGCCTCGCAGCAGGAACTGGACCCTCACGGCTCTGCTGCGGAGGGATGCTCGGGAGGAGGCTTCGCTGGAGGCTTCATGGAGCTCTGGGCCTGTCGCTCGCTCCCATCTCTGCCAGCACCAGCCTTGGAGCTGCTCCAGCGCTGTGTGACTCGCCCTGGCCAGGCTCCACCAAGAGCAGAGGGAGGGACTCGTGCTCCAAATTTAGCCTGATGAAGCGATTGTACTTTTTGTTTCAAGCCCTGCTGACAGCAGCGATGGCTCCTGCTCTGCCTCCTGCCCCGCTCTCTGCTTTGCCGCCCTGTCTCCAGCGCCCACCTGCCCTCCTTGCTGGAGGTGGGGAGGTGACGGGCCGCGCTGGGCGATGCAGAGCCCTCTGGGCACAGCCCCTGCGGGCCAGAGTGCAGCCAGGGACCACGCTGCCAGCATCCCTTGCGCGGGGGTCCCTGCGGCACGAGGGGCTGGGGTGTTCCTGGGGGCTGTGAAGAGCCTCGGGATTCCCCAGAGCTCTGCCCAGGCTCTTGTGTCTCTGCCCTGTTAGTTTTAATGAGTTATTCTTAGGTCAGAGTGAGATGATGCTTCTGGATGTGACTTGGCTGCATCTCTGGGCAGGGAGGGGAGTGGACCCCCAAATCCGAGGCACACCGTGCCCGCCTGCCCACTGCCAGGGCACTGCCTCCTGTGTCCAGCCCTGGCGTGTGGGGCTGGGGACAAGAGCCGAGGCTTGGAGAGGCACAGACTGTGCCAGCCCCATCCCTCATGTGCCCCAGGACATCCCTGGGGTGCTGGGCTGCCATGGGGTGCCCTCAGTGCTGGTGCCAGGCTCAGAGAGGAGGGCCCGGGCACCTTGACTGGCAGACATGGGGCTACTGCCTCTTCCCGGGTGGGAAGGACGGGACTAGCCAGGCTGCGGGTGGCATTTCCCGAGCCCAGAGTGACTGGGATCCACTGGGACACCAGCTGGGCTCAGACACCAGCCCCTCTCCAGCACCTGGGTTCCAGGAGGTGCCATGAAAATGCCTTTTTGGTAACCACGCGTTTCTCATTTAACCATTAAAAGCACTCGCAGGCCCCTGGACCTCCAATGCTGGGGCTGCGCCTCCATCCCCAGGGACCTGGAGGTGGTGGGGAGGGGGACTCAACTCAGAGCACCCCAGCCTGCTCCCCCAGTCCTGGGGTGTCCCCCAGTTCAGGCTGGTGGTGATGGCCACCAGCTCTGCCCGTCCAGGGAGGACGAAGAAGAAGAAGAAAGGTGCTTTGTGCGGTGGCCCCCAACCTGCTGGGGGGGCGGTGGGGCGCGGAGCCGCCCGTCTGTCTGCGGGATGAATGTGGTCTCAGTGCGAGCATCCCGCACCCCTCGCCCTGCCCGGGGAGGAGGGGGCCGCTATCCCGCCAGGAAGCGCTGGGCGTGGACACGGCTTGTGGGAATGATTTCATTGGAAAGGCCTGCGATATTTTTTCCCCTCTTGTGTGTGGTTCTTGGAGGAGGCTGGAGGTGTATCTGGTGGGGACGGCCGGCGGAGCCGAGCAGCCGCACACATCTGGACCCCGCCGTCCCGCTCCCCTCTGTGCGGCACGGCCCCTGCCCTGCCCGCCGCCCCCTTGGCTGCCCCAGCCTCTGTTTAGTTTGTGCTTTTTTTTTTCTTTGCCCTTTTTTTTTTTTTTTTTACTTCCC
>VZZY01025989.1:62138-133559 GCA_013400335.1 Eurystomus gularis | reverse complement strand
GCCCCGCGCCGGGGCGGGGCCGCCGCCGCCATCTTTAAGTGGTCTTCGTCAGCGGGGAGCCGCCATCTTGGAGAGGTCGCGGGAAGCGAGGGACGCGCCGCCGCGGCTGCCGTTGCCGCCATCTTGGGAAGGTGTCTCCCCGCTGTCGGTGGTGCGGCGCCATCTTGGGGAAGGCGGGACGCTCCGCCCGGAGGTGAGGGGCGGGCCGGCCGAGCAGGGAGGCGGGCGGCGAGCGGCAGTGGCTGTCGGGGCTCCGGTCTCCCGTCCCCGCTCGTGGGGGAGCAGGTTTCCCTTCCCCTCATGCGAGGAGGCTCCGGAGGTGCCGGTGTCCCTGCCCCGCTCTGGGGGAGCTCCGGGGATACCGGTGTCTCTGCCCCGCTCTGGGGGAGCTCTGGGGGTGCCGGTGTCTCTGCCCCTCTCGGAGGGAGCTCTGGGGGTGCCGGTCTCCCTGACCCTCATGAGGGGCCCGCTGCGGGGCTGGTTCCCTGCAGCGGGGCCCGGAGGAGGCTGGGCCGGCCCCTTGTCCACCGGCTGACCAGAGGGCCTGTCTGTGAGAGCCGCAGACCTCATGATCCTTCCAGGCCCGGAGGTTCCAGAGGCCGGGCCTGCCCCGGCTCTCGCTGCCGCTCTCCTGAAGATGACGGTATTATTTGCCTTTTTTCAGTTGTTAGGAACGTTTCCTAATCACTGTAACCTTTCAAAAAACGAGGGTGGCCTCAGAATGATGCCATAATCTTACTATTGCCACTAGGCTGCAGGTTTAAAATGCCAGAGTGCTGTCTTGCTGTCTCGATAGCGAGCGAGAGCACAAATAGCATCGGCAGGGTGGTATCCTGGCCCTAGCTGTGTGCTCTGCATTGATTTCTCTGTTTCTGCAACCTTAGGAGTTGTTGCAGCCTGGGCTGGAAGAAACTCCATCACCTCGTCCTTGGATCCAGAGCTTCAGGTAACCTCACGGTTCTCAGTGCTGCAGTGATAAAAGCCTATATAAATAGGCACAAATCTTTATTACTGCTAGTGCTTGCTTTTTTCCAAGGGGACTGTCTTTGGCTGATTTGTTTTGTAGGCAAAACCAGCATCCTGCAGCCTCTCGTTTTGTAAGTGTTTTCCTCCCTAAAGTACAGCTTTCCTCGATGGAAAGGAGAAGCAGAGTCTGAGCTAAGCTGGGTGCTTGGGCTTGTCTTTGTAGGAGGGTTTTTGCACCTCAAGAGTAGGACCTGGTAGACCCTGAGCTTGTCGTTGTACTTCGAGCAAGAAAACAGAACCCGAGGCTGTTACTCTGGGACTTACCATGGAGTTGCTGGCATGAAAAATACCAGTTAAATCCTTGAAGATAGTCTAACTGTTTCTAAAGCATTACGATTGCCCTTATTTTCCACACGTTTCCCACATTTTATATCGGTTTTGCATATTTCTCTGACCAAAGGGTGACATTCTGGGCGAAATCTAAAGTTCTGTGTTGTTTAGCATCTTTTTTGAACCCTTGGCAGGTTTCAGCAGAGGCAGCATTCATGTAGAAACTCGGGGGGAATGAGAGACCTCTCGTGGAGTTTTTTAGATGTTACATCCTTCAGTGTTGCTGCTTTTGAAAACAATTTCTGGTCAGGTTTTTCAGAGGTTTTTACCAGCAGAGGGAGACATCTGACCGTGAAATTAAAAGGTAGCCAGCGTTCCTGTAGCTTGTTTTATCAATATACATATAAAACTCAATGTTCAAATTAACTAGTTCAATAAGTAATTTAGCCCATTGATTTTTGGGCATATCCTAAGTGCCATTACAAGCTACGGATATTTTAAATGCCATTACCTAATAGAAGGAATGTTTTAAGCACCTTTTATTGATTTTATTACTGCTTTATTTTGCTGTCTTGGTTTAAAATCATTTTAACCACTCTGTAATCAAGAAGAAATATATCGTTGGTGAAATACAGTCAATTTCCTAAAAACCTTTGACATCGTTAAATAAGGAATTACAGTTGTTAAATCATGTCAGGCAATAACCGAGGGACAGAAAAGATATAAAATTTGGAGCAGCGGGCCAGCGTACCAGTGAGCGGTTCTGACCTTTGGCGTTCAGACTCCGTGCGTGACAATCACACTTCAATTCTGTTCCTGGTTCTTAACATCAGTCAGAAAAGATTTAACATCTCAGCATGCCAGGAGGGTTGCGGAAGGATAACGGAGGGTGATCTAGAGACAATTAAGGGGCATTTTAATGACCTGCTGTGACTTTTTGTTAAAATTACCCTCTAACTTAGCACATCCAAAGTTTCATTTGCTGGCTTGTACTGCTTGGAGTTTAGTGTATTGATGCTGTACACAAAAGGAGTAAATGGAGTCTGCTTGTAGGGATTTTGGTTACTTCCCTTTCCCAGCTCTTTTGACTTGAGAAGATTATCAGTGTTATTGAGCTAATCAGCTGGTAGGTGCAGACTGGGAATACGGGCAGTATGTTGCTTAATCAAAGAATTGAAAAGTAAGTAACGAAGGTTGGTGCTCAATAAAAAACAGCTAATGAATTGATTGCGTTGATGCTTGAGGTAATTTAACTGTAGAGTGGCAAACACCAGTACTTCAGTATGATTCGGCTCCTGGTTGCTGAGCCAAAAGTCAAAAGTTTAGAGAGGTTCTGCAGTGGGCAAGCACCTGGCAACTGACCTGAGGTGGGCAGCGAGGGAGGGAGGGATCCGTGTTCTGCTCTTTGTATGGAACAAGCGATTCCATTATTAACTGTTGGGCTTTTGTTTGTTTCAAAAACCAAAACAGACCTAAAAAAAACTCTGCAAAACCCCAAACTTACACATAACTGTTTTCAGAGATTCAAGGATATCTGGATTGAAAAATAAGTGGTCATGAAGTAGTTTAAAAATAAAAATAGTGATAATAAAAATGTTGAGCTGACCTCTAGTCTTCCTTTAGTAATAACCTTGATAACCCATTCGTTCTGAATTAGCTTTTTGGCATTATTCTCTTCCTTTTGATTTGCTCAGTGTTGTAAACTCTCCTCAAGTGCAAGGTCAGACTGACTGGTGGCACGGGAAGACCTCTTCGTAGGCTTTTCTAAACCAAGGTCTGCCACCACGGGCTGCTGTGAAGCAGCAGGAAGAAGACTCTTGGTACTCAGATTTGAGTGGTTTCTACGTCTTTATCGTGTTCTGCCTTCTTCTCCAGCCTTGGGGATTGTGCTTAAGGAATCCCACATCCATCAAGAATTAGTATTTCTTTGAACTGTGAAGTCACCCTATGCTTCAGAAATGTGTTTTATTTCTCTGCGATGTCCTGTGTCATGTTTGGGCCTAGATCCTTGTTAGATGGGTGGTGTTCTCTGAGCAGGCATCAGGCATAGCCTCGTGGAGTCTCTGCTTGCCGGCTGTTTTCTGATTTAACTAACCTGCCCTACAAAGCCACAGCACCAGAGCCGAGGGACACTTCTGGTGGCCTTCTCTCCTGCCTTCTCCTTAAAATCTTAGCAGTTTTGGGGGCAGGGGGCAGTCATGGAGATTTGTAACGGCCAAAACCAAATGGAGGCGATTCTGTTGGTGGAATGACAGCAGAGTCTGACCATCCACAGATGTGGGAAGGCACACCTCTACTGAATCCATTCCTAATCCTAAATGACACCAATTAATGTGCTTCGTTAGTACTGGTTGTCTTTGTTTCTAGAGAAAACTGTTTTTCCTAGACTGGAGCAGGGGGAACTGAACAGCTAGAAAGACAATGTCCACTAACGTGTGTTTTTATTGAGATGCTTTCTGAAATGTGTTTAAAATCTGGTCAAGAGAAGCTCAGCTTTCTTTAGACCTGTTGATAGTTTGTCACATAATACCTTTGTGCTACCAGCTGGAGCAGGAAATACATTTATTTCCCTGTAATTACGTTTGGCTTTGTCCAAATCACTGCAGTTTCCTGTTAAGATTTCCTCGGCCAGGACGTGCCATAAACTGTTAGAGGAGGAGCGGCGCTGCCTGGAGTTGAACAAGGATAACACAAGCCATGGCAGCAGCCAGAGCAGCACAACATTAACTGGCATTTGTCTTGGTTAAACCATAGTCCAGTGACGTCACTGAATTCTCAACACGTGACGTCGTAAAGAGTGTCCTTCTCCACGCTGCTTCTGAAGGCCTCCAAAGAACCATCTTTTTCCAGATGTCTGTCCTAGAATGTAATCCCCAAAGCAAGCTTTTACATCCGTAATCATCAATTATCTGTTCACTTTGATTTGCTCTTTAAATCTGCGTGTTGTAGCAATTTATCGGTTTCCCTCGAGGGGCTGTTGCTGACCAAAGCTACGCACACGGGTGGAGCTTGGGCTGCTCACGGGAATTTTGGGCCTCCTGTGGGTGCTGCTGTAGTTTCTGCCAACGGATTTAAAAACTTCTGTCCGTACCTGTGGCTTAGCTGGTGACTCAGATAATCCCGGCCTTCCTCCAACAGTGGAATTTTGACTGATAACTTTTGCGTGTAGAATCGTCACTTTATTAGTTAAAACAGTTTATAGAAGTATTGCCAAAATCTAATGTGAAATTATGGAAAAATATTCCATGTTTTGTATTGTCCACTTGTGACTTGGTTGCCCTGTCCCAGACATCACAGGGTAGAGGAATTCAGAAAGAGTTGCTTTTCTTTCCTTTTTTTTTTTTTGAAGTAACTAACTCACTGACTGCAATTTTTATATTTCAATGCAGAACGATTTGCTTCTTTGGTTCTGGGCCCCTTGGTACAAAATGACTTTTTTTGCAAACAATGGAAACAAACAGTTAAAAAAAAAAAAAAGCACAACAGGTTCTAGTCGTACTCGTTTTTCCGCACCTTGAGGACCAGCAAATTCTTTAATATGAGATTTTATTTGTACGAAGCAAAACTTCAAAACCACTCAAAAGCTTTCTTATTAACTGCTGTCAGTCCTTTGATTTACAAGGGCAATAAAGATCTGGAGGGGGCACATTTATCATGGAGTCCAGCACACCAGGAGCCGCTTTCTCAAGCGGTAAAGCCAAGTGATAAAATGAGCTCTTTTGTTCTATAACCAAGACACATTCCCGATTTTTTAAAAATGTGTGTGTTGGACTTCTTGGCTTGTAGTTTGGCCGTGTTCCTGTAATACACTTACAAATAATGGAAAATTGCCAACATGCAGATGCTGATGATGCATCTGGAGAAACAGCCTGTCTGAAAGACAAGACATTTACTCTCAACTTTGGTTTATTCACTAACTTTTCTCTGGTGCTAATTCTCGTGTGATTTTTTTGTTTTTGTTTTTTAATAGCACTTAAACTAGAGGCGTGTTTGGTGGGTTTTTTGGTTGGGTGTTTTGGTTTTTTTTTGTGGGTGTTATTGTTGTTGTTTGGGGTTTGTTGTTGTGGTTGGTTTTTTTTAAGTGATCATATACCTCGCTGGGAAGCTGAAGGAATTCTGGTCAGGAAGGAATGAAAAGACTCTGTTTACAATAAGAAGCCATGTTTATAGGGCATAGCACTGTTTTGCAAGCTTCAGTTTCTTCATCTGTTTCCGAACTTGTATCGGAGTGACTTTGAGTGCCCGTCTTTTAGCTTCTTGTCCAGACCAAACTACTGATGATGTGTGTGGGCACTTCATTACCGGGCAGGGCTGCAAGAGTAAATGTCCTTGTATGTGAGCAAGGGGCTCCGAGTCTGACTAGAAATGGAATATTTACAGAAGGTAATTCTGTTATTTCTATATAAAAATGCTGCCACCTGCAGCCTCTTCCAGGGAAGAGACACGTTCCTGCTCTCACCAGCCCACTACTGGAAGCTCAGTGAAGTCCACTTAAAGAGTGATAGGATCATTTAGGTTGGAAGAGACCTTTCAGATCATCAAGTCCACCCATTTCCCCAGCACTGTGAGGTCACTGCTAAACCATAGAATCATTCAGGTTGGAAAAGACCCTTGGGATCAAGTCCAACCATCAACCCTACTCTACAGCATTCTCCTCTAAACCATATCCCCCAGCACCACATCTAAACAACCCTTAAACACCTCCAGGGATGGTGGCTCAACCACCGCCCTGCGCAGCCTCTTCCACTATCTGCCTGCTCTTTCCATGAGAAATTTTTTCCTCATGTCCAGTCTAAACCTACCCTGTTGCAGCTTCAAGCCATTCCCTCTTGTTCTATCTCTAATTACCTGTGAGAAGAGACCAGCACCAACCTCTCTACAATGTCCTTTCAGGTAGTTGTAGAGAGTCCCTCAGCACCACATCTCCATGGCTTTGAAATCCTTCCAGGGATGAGGACCCCACCACTGCCCTGGGCAGCCTGGCACAGCCCTTGTGCTCAGCTGCCCAGTGTTGTTGCACAGGCACCTTCAGAATGGGAGAAGAGACTTGCAAAAAGTACTGTCCAACACAATTTTGAATATAACAATCTTTAATTGTAAATATAAAACTGTGTGAAGTTGCTCTTGACGTTTTGGCTTCACTTGGGCTACTGTCACAACACAGGCAGGAGTTGTGATGGATGGGCTTGGGAGGCGTTTTGGCCAAGAGCTGTTTCCATGGGATATTCTTGATTTCTTTTATAGACGGATGTTAAGAAAAGCCGTGCTCTGAGCAGGCTGCACTCGTAGCAAAGTGACCACATGGCTCTCGAATGTGGTGTTTCATGGATGAAAGGACTAAAGTATCTCTGGTCTGCTTAGCTTTCTCGGACCGTGGTTGGCAGCAGGTCTGGAGATAAGTGTTGGGACAGGGCTGACTACAGCGGTATTGTCAGAACAGGCAATGGGGAGCAACACGGGTCCTGCCAAACCTGCTTGTTGATCTGAGGGAAACACTCTCCCACTGTGCAAGGGGTGTGAGGGACAGACATTCGCTGTGCTCTAAACAGTTTGATGGTAGGACTTGTACTATCACCACCCTAACTCGTATGCCCATGACAGCAGATGACTGAGAAATTAAAGAAGGTTTCTTGGGGCTGGCTCATGATAGGTGCTTACCCAGCAGGCAGCAGCCTGTAGATCCCACCCGAGCTCCTGCAGGAGCTTCTGGAAAGCTCGAGCTTCAGCTGACTTTCCTGGTGGCTGTAGCATGGGCACTTTGCACGTCGCTTTGCTGTCATTTGATGTTGGCACTTGAAATCTGGCAGGAAAAGGCGCGGTCTGGGGGCTCGCCGTTCTGTGTAGCTGTGTACGGCACTTTGGATACTCACATTGCAAGACTTCGGTCTCTGGTATTTAAGGTCAGAAATTATAAGTATGTTTTTTGTTGGGTTTTTTTTTATTTTTAAACCCTGGGGCCTCTTATACTGTAGTGTCTTGAAAGATCCTAGAGCTTTGAGGGGAGGGAAGAAAAAATCCAAATACTTTATTTTATGAAGCAGTTTTGGGGTCAGTTTTTCTAAAATGAATGCTTTTATGTTGGATAGTTTAAAGACCATCTGTTAACTGAAACCAACCATAAGTGAAGTTGCAGTTGTGTTTCCTATTAGTCTTGTATCTTTCCTATTAGTCATGTATGAAAGAATATGGAGCCATCCAGCAGAACGAAAACAAAAATTGAAAAAGCAGATGTCGAAACTGTTGGCTTGTTGCTTCCCTTTTACAGGAGCAAGTAATTATTGATGGATCACAAAAATACTTTAAGACTGGTTTTGTAAACGGTTACCTGGAATTGCAGCTAAAGATGTATTTCTGATTATTGTACATTGCAGCTGAAAATTAGAGTATTTCACTTGGAGACGCTGAAGAGGGTTTTAAAAAATAGATCATGAATGTTATGTCTGGAAGCATACAATGAAAGATAAAATACAAAATTTAAAATAGTTATGCACTTCTAGTCTCTCAGGGCTCATTTATTATGTTGTCATGGTGAGCAAGAAATAAAAAAATAAAATAAAAAGGCTGTTCCTTGGGTAGTTGTGACTTATCGGTAGTTATCTTTTACAAGAGTTCCATGCTGACTTAAGTAAAGATCTCTGAGAATAAAAACAAACTTTATTTTTCAAATAAATTCAGCTAAGAGCTTGCAGCCTTCCATGACACCACTCTGAATTATTATTAGCGTACACTGCTGTGAGAAAAACACTCACTGCTGTTTAACAACAGTGTCTTTCTGTGGAATTTCAGAAAGTCAGTAGGAAAATGAAAGGCAGAATTGAGTGCTGAAGCGGGATTAAACCAGTCCATCCTGAAGCCAGGATGCTTTCATCCTTACTTCTGTAAGGAAGAAGACTTAACGTGTATTCTGCATGCAGGTCTGTGGGATTTGGTTGAAAAATTCTTAATGGTTTGTGTACGTTAAGCAGGAGGTCCTCTCTTGTCTCCATAAAATGTCCCTAGGGATATTCCTTTCGGGCTTTCTTTTCGTTCTTAGCCTGCAGTCAGGTATGAGAACGTAGGCAGCTTTGTCTGTGTAAAGCTTCCTTTGTCATGGAGGAGAGGTTAATTATTTTTCCCTACTTTTATCATGATGGAAGAGAATGTGTTGCTCTTGGTAGGTGAGGGGATTCAAATAGCTGGGAGTTAACAGCCATGTCTAGGCTGGTTGGTAAGCTTGTTCAAAAAGACCGTCCCAGCAAGGCTCCCTGACTATGAACTGCTGCTGACCAGGCTCTTGGATGCTTCCATGTTCCCTGTCTTCAGGTTCTGGAGGGCATCTGAACTCACGGGTACCAAGCCTGTCTCACATGAGTCTTTCTACTGCTGGAGGAAGCTTGTGCCATTGGTTGTAGTCAGGGCAGCAGAATGGCCTGGGCTCTTCAGGATCTGCAAGGAGATGCCTCTGAGGTCTGTGTGCACAGTTTGGGAGCTGAGGAGTTTCCCTGAGACACAGTTAAGAGACAGGACAAAGGTTTATCCGGTGTCACAATAATCACTGCAAGGGCACAGAATTACTGTTGTGAAGAGTAAATCACTTCATTGTGCTCGTGGGCACAGCTATGGACAAAACTCCAAGTGCTTAACTACCAATTCTTGGAGGAAAATCTTTCAGAAAGCCCAGTTCTGAGAAGCCTCAGTCTCTAAGCCTGTGGAGGTGACACAAGCTGGGTTACAGGCTTGGTGTCAGAGGGCATTGGGCTTCTACAGCAATGAAACAGCCCGTGATAGAAAATGGGGGCTGAGGGGGAGGCTTTCTGGTCTGGATACCCAGAGAGTTACCCAGATTTAGTATGGTTCTGTGTCAACAGCTTTTTGCCCTAAACATGATACACAGCCCCACCAAAGACACCCCCCCTCATTCTGTCTTGGGGTACCCTTCAAACCTGGTTTAAGGCCCATCTGCCAAGGCACTCAGGCAACTGATCTCAGTGGAAGACTCTCCTACAAGGAAAATCCTACAGAAGCACCACAATAGCCAAACCATCCACATGTTGGTGCCATCAGCCTCCATGGTCCAGCTGGCGTGGTCATCTCTGAGCACCTTGTCTGTCCTAAGGCTGGACTTGGGAAGAAGCTGAAGATCTGTCCTAGCTTAGCAGCAAAAGTCTTCTCTCAGACTTCCTACAGTCTGTGCTGGTTGTAGGGAACAACTTGGTTCACTTGTCCCAAAGGCCCTGGAATGCAAGTGTTTGAAGATGAAAGGAATGGAACCCACCTGGATCGCTTGGAATTCTTGCGACCCCTCAGGCCAAGATGGTATGAAGGATGCAGAGAATTAGTCTTGAAGGGGCTCTGCCGTGGTGAGGTTGATGTAGCTGATGTTTCTGTCGTGTTCTGCTGCTGCTTTAGAGAAAATCACTTTCCATTCTGCTACAAGTGTCTCATTTAGAAAATGGAAAATCAGTTATAGAGGTGTTGAGTTTTGAGTGGACATGGTTTAGAAGTGTTGGTACTGGTGATGTAGTTTATTCTTCTTCAAAGAGGGTTGGAATTATGTCACTGGCCTGAGGAAGCACAAATTTGCTTTAAATGAGCAGTGGTCCCTGTGAAAGATGCCGGGGCCAGCAGAGGTGGAGAAGTTCTGTTTCATAGTTTGCCACCAACATGGTTACTCCCCCTTTCACACACACCCTAGTTCTTATCGCATACTTCACCACCTCTGCTGCTTCCAGCACCCGGTTTGTCACGCTTGAGAATAATGCAAAACCACACCTTCTTTCAGCAGACAAAAGAGGTTCTACACAGCTTCTCTGTAAGCCCGATATGGAGAAATATGGAAAAAAATAAAACACACCTCCTACAGCAACTTTTCTTTCAGAGAAACACATATTTTAGGATGCGTTTACAAAGGCTTTACTGGTACCGCATTTCAGTCTTTCAAACTGCTTCCATAACCAACAGGAACTTACAATGTATTTACTTTATATCAAGGCCTTAATGTTGGGAATTTCAAATCCCGTGTAGCCCAGGTCTGCATTTTACAGACCAAATTTACTGTTGTGTTCAGTGCTGTGCTCTGGTAATTATGTTGTAATGAAACGTCTGTAACAGGGATGTCACGGGGGTTTTTTTCCATACCTTCTCTCAAAAGATGAATTTCTGCTGTAGCCACAACGGGCTCTGTGGAAGCAGCTTGTGTCTAAGCTCTGCTGGGTCACAGCGTGGCACTGCCACCCACCGCCGGTCCATGTCTGGTGTCTGCTGCTGGCTTCTCCCCTTGGGTGCTCCTCTCAAATGGTCCCTTGTCTGCACGTCTTCCTCTCAGCCCAAATTTGGCTGCCTACACCCAACTTGAGTGGTGGGGATACCAAGCTCATCCGGATTTTCGGTGAGAGATACTTCTCCCTTTCCTTTGCTTATCGCTTTCTTTTCTGTGTCATTACCACTTCTGGAAAGCTCATGTCTCTGGGTAGAGATCACCGACTGATGGACTTGGTTTGGTTGAAGGGGTTATTGAACATGTACCTGTACCCCTCCTACATGGCTCAAACCTTGTTTACTGCGAACAGCAGCGATTCATGTTGCACACAGTCAATACTCGTTCACATATTTCAGAGCCTTGGCACCATCTCACCTGTGCGAGGCTATAGACAAGTGTTGATGGAGTTGATGTCCTTCACCATGTTTCTCAGGTGTAGATTCAATACTAATAGACGTATATAGATATATTTTAGTAATTCAGTAGGTTAGTGTAACTAAAAATTGGCTTTTTCCCATCAGTCCGACCTTCTGGTTGAAACTGTTAACCATATAATCATGAAGAAAATGGAGTAATCATCTCTTCATTTGTTTGGGGTTTTTTTTAAGCCTTAGTTATCATTAGAACATCTTCTAAAAGTGCATCTTGTTTGTACAGATATAAAAAAAACCAAAAAACATGGCATCTAAAGCATTTCTTTCTGCTTAATGTTTCTGGTCTTGCTCTGCAGTTGTTCATGGTGCTGATGGGCTGCGGGGGCCACAGAGGCACGGGGACCTCAGCTTTCTACAGGTGAACGAAGCGCTTGCATGGCTGGCGATCCGCAGGGGTTCAAGGTGATGGCATTTAAACAGGCCAGACTTCTGTAGTACTTGCAGGAGAGCTGGATGTTTTAATCACAAGAAATCTCACGCCTCTTTGGCATCAGGAAGAATCAAGAATACAAACCATCCTTTTGTTTTGTTCCGCTTTGAAAATCTCTCCTTGCTTTTTGTTCGTTTCCTTGTTTTCGGAAGCGCCCGTGGCGGTAAGAGGAGAACGGGGGGTATAGATGTGTGTAGGTGGTAGAGAGTGGACGAGTGAAGAGTTCTGCAGAGGGGCCTCTGGAATCAAAGGGCCAAAGTCATTTAAATTTAGCGAGGGAAGCATTGTACAAGGTGACATATAATCACTGAATGGTGAACTCTTAAATTACTTCTGTAACTGATAAACTGATTGTATTTATATTACAGGCGTTCTCTACTGGTGTTGCATGGTGGGGACAATCACCTGAATGCCGCTTTCAGGTTCAAGCGTTCCATGCTGTGTGTGTTGGTGTAGAAACGCGCGAGGTTTTACTAAAGATGACTTTCTCAGCTTGTGGAAAAGTGTCGTTCTAGCTCATCCATTCTCACATTCTGATGATAGTCCTTTTAATTTCCCTTTGCTCATATTGGATTCTAGAAAAGGTTAATTAGTTATCCACTGAGCTTGATAGAAGAAGGGTTTTTTAGAATATAATATTAAGAAATGTTCTATTGGGGTATGAAGGTAACACCACAAGGGGGTACTATAATTTTATCAAATTTGCCTTGGTAAGTTCTTTTATTAAGGGAAAATGATTACAGTCCGCAGACTTAATTTTAATATGCTAATACACCACAGCAAGTTGGAAACTTAACTCAAATGATACAATTAATTTAAATTTATAGAAGGTAGAGGAGCTTAGTAAGGTCATCTCTCTCTTATGTGAAGGCTGTGTATAGGCTTCCCAGGTTTAAACATCCGCTTTCTAGCAGCAAGCTTCAGAAAGTTGCTGTGTGTACTTTACGGACCTTTGCATTAGGAAGTTTGTGTAGTTCTGAGAAAACTACCATCTATGAAAAGTTTGTTTTCATGTGAGAAAACCAACCCTTTACTCTCTGTGTACAGAAGGGAGTGTCAGAGATGTGTACGTTCGAGTGGGCTTAACGCCTGCGTGGAGGTGGGAATTTATTAGCTTTTATTTGCAATGGAAAAATGCATCCTCTGGTATTCTTCTTTTACTGAAGTAATTACTCTGCATTAAGCTTTTTGCTAAAATACGTTAATAGGATTTGCTGTTGGACACCTGGATGCAGGGATTGTGCTGCTCAGTTTTGGGAAGGAGAGGATATTGCTCTTGTTTTTCTTTTGAAGCGAAGAATACCATCACCATAAAATATCTGGGCTTTTGAACCTTTGTGTCACCGCTGTCCAGGTGATGCCTTCCTGAGCTCTAGAAGAATAGGGTAGAAATGAACTGACCAGAAACAGGCTTTTTGAAAACCTTGCTATTATATTTGGCCAGGGAAACTAGGAGTATGAAAACTAAAATAAAGAATGAGGGAACTAAACAAGAATACGGCAAAACAGGAGTTATGGGGGACTAGTTGTAACGTGTTGTTTGTACGCAGCCTGTTGCTGCTTGGCTCTTTTATCTACCTAGAGCAGAATTCATCTGAGCAGCACAACTCTCCTGGTGCAGCAAAGCCGTGATTTCAGGGCAGGGTCTCGGGATGCGTCGTGAAGCTACGCTACCAGCGGTAATACGGAACGACTGGTGGGAGGCAGACGGCTGTTCAATCCAAGGGTTGCCATGGAGGATGAGACAGGGAGGGGCTAGGACTCTTAACAGTGGTCCTTGTTGCCTTTGGAGACTTTGATGGGTCCATGGAGAGCCAAGGCAGAAAAAAGGAAAGAGATGTGTCAGTAGAACACATAAGAAAAATATTTTCTCATAATTTCTACAGAAGATAACTCATTAGTCATTCCTGTGAGCCTGTTGAGTGAGTTTTACTTTCATTAGGAGGTTCCTGAGATCGCTGTTTCCCCCCAGGATACAGAAAACCAGATTGCACATCAACACACCAGCCAAGGGGCCAGTTTGCCAGAGACGATAATTGGCAATGATGTAACAAAACGGGATTTTCTAAATGCTTTTAAAGATGTTTTCCGTGGCCATTTGCAGTCTGTTACTAAAACCTCCACGTAGCGTCTGTGAATATTGAAGGGTGTGCTGAGCTGACAAGGTCGGGGCTGCAGAGCTGCTGTTGCTGTGTGAAACCCACAGTCATACCGGGCTCGAGCCAGGTTGTTAGTAAAACTGGCCAGCTTTCTGTTTTTTTTTTCTGAAATCCACACATTGTACAAGCCTCGGAGGACTGAGGATGGGACTCTCCTTTGTCCGCTCTGTAAACAAGCGGATCACCATTGTCCCTGCAAGTTGAGCGCTTCCTGTTGCTGAATCTCTGTCCCTGTGCGAGGGAATTGCTTTTTCAGTTTAGCGTGTGGGATCTGCCATTCGGGAAGGGCATGATGAGCCAGCTTCTGCAGGAAACAGGTCTCCTAAAAACTGCACACCAGTGGAAAAGGAGCTGGGGAGAACTTTGCCTCCAATGGCAGCAAAATGCTGTTCATTCTTGTCGTGGCTTTCTATGGTGGTTCCTTGGCTTTGTGTTGAAGATGTGCCCAAGGAGCACCGTCAGAACGTCATTGATGAAGCAGGATGACCTCTCGTGGTGTTCTGATCTTCCACTGCAAGAACAGGAGGTGGGATGTTTGAGTAACAGTGTACGATTCCACTGGGTGTGAGTTCTGCTCCAGTTAGGAAGGCTGCAGCAAAACTGGGAGTTCTAAGAATAGGAATGTGTATTCACAGAAACCTTGAACATCACTTTTCCAAGAAAAAAACAAACGAACTCATTCTAGATTTGTATAACAAATTATTGGTATTAAATTATCAAATTATATGCACAATTAAATTTTTATTAAATAAGAAGTAATGTATGCAATATTATGATAATCTTCTAAAGTATAACAAGTTTTTAACTTTAACAGCACCATGCACTGTGCCTCTGCCTCTCAGGGGACTAATTGTAAAAGTAAAGCATTCAGCAATTGAAAAGGAAATTATAAAATTAGTCACTTGAGTAATTTAAACATGCAAATAAGTATCCCAACTGTGGTGATACCAGATTTAGCTGAATTTACTAGGGCTGCTTAGACTTTATCATCCTAATTATCCCAGCTTTGTGTCAGGCTGGAGAAAGCAGAAAGACAGAATTGTCTGTTGCAGAAGTTCCTTGTGGTGCTGTGTTGCTGTGCGGTGTGTTCACTAATGCACTCGCTGCCCAAAACCTCTTCCAAGGTTTTTTTTTTCCTCCTAATTAGCAGGACAGAGGCCATTGGGACTGTTCTATCCTGGCTTCTCATAAGGATACCAGAGATTTGAGAAGAGTTTTGATTTTACTTGCTGCACTAAGCAAGGTATGATGTGTGTATGTTCTGACAGAAAATGGGACAGCACCACTGTTTGAATTCCATGTGTTGGAGCCTCTTAGGAAGTCAGTAAAGATTGTGTAAGAAGGATGTCCCAGCTTGGGCCTTCTGTGTGTTGTAGGCTGCACATAACTTCTGTGCGAGGTGTTGGCTTGGAGCATGTCTCAAAGTACAGTAGGTGGTTGATAATCGTTATTCTTCACTGTCTGAATGATGTTGATATGCAAAGATCCTACTGAGGGACCAGGATGATGCTGCTGTTGGGGTATAAAACAAAGTCATTCTCCTGAGCAGCTTATACTGCACGATGAACAGAGACAACGGGCAGAAAGGAGGAGGTACCAGCAGGGCTGTGAGCGATGGCTGCACACACCCCGCCTGTCCACAGTGGGTTTCTTGTGTATGTCAGAGGAGGGGTTGCTCTGAAGAGGCACGATGAGGTACGTCTGATATTTGTGATGCTCCTGTGCAACAGCTGTTTATAGAAGGTGAAAATGTCCTCCTTCAACAACCATATAATCTTTGGTGGAGTGGAGATAAAGATGTCAACAGTGAACAAAAAAGAAAGGCAAGGCCCTTTATAAACTGGTAACTGTAAGTGATGAAGTACCTTTAAAGATGCAGAGTTTGGGGTTTTTTGTATAGTAAAGAGGGTCAGCAATAGGTAGTACTGCAAAGATGGATTTGTCATTTAAAAAAAAAGTCAAGAAAGTTATTCTTAAGGCAATTTTTAAAATGGATAGAATTTGAGCAAGATTGCAATGATCAAGGCTCTGGAGAAGAAGGCTGTAGGAGTTATGATGTTATGTGATAAAGGTTTGATCAAGACATCGAGTTGGATGGAAAGGAAGAGTCACATCCCAATAATGTAAGGCAGGAAGAACGTGAAGGTAGATTGGATGGAAGAAATAGAAAGAGGAAACTTGGGTAATGGCCAGGTTATGAGTCTAAGCATGGTGATCGCTATTGGTGAAGGTGAGTCAGGAGAAACAAGGGATGCCTGAAGGCCAAAAACGAAGGTGTGCTTCGGTAAAACTCCATTTATTTTTGTGGTTGGATGTACACGTGAAAGAAAGGGACCATGATTTTAGTTGGGACTGGAGAGACAAAGCAGGAGAGAGACAGAAGAGAGGTGTTGGTCTGAACATAACAGTTAAGATCATGCTTGAGAGTGAATTTGCTTGAGGAGAAGGTACATGGCTGAAGTGCCACAGCTTTCTTGGACGTTGGCAGATTCCCAGCTGTGTCTCAAATCCATTCTCCCAGTCCACCAAGAAATGTCACAGCTGCAGCTCTCCGGTTCTCTGCATATGACCATCCCCGTGCTGGGTGCAACTGGCCAAGCTCTGGCTTCCCATTGCCATCTGGGGATGGACAACTGTCTCCTTTCCCAAGGAGACCTTCATGATGGAAAAAACAGACTGGGCTTTGCCTCCTTACTGTTGCCCAAGTGGCATCAATTCAGCAGAGTAGGGCAGTGGATCATCCTTTGTCTCATCTGTTGTTCAATCATCTGTTCTGGCTTTGCTGTGATAATCAGGACTTGGACAATACTCTGCCTGTCATCACATTTACATAATGATTTTTTTTTTTTTTTTCCCCCCTGGAACCATCTCCTTTCATGGTGTTTGTTTTGACATTGACAGGTGTCTGGCTACCATGAAAATATAAATATATTTTAGGAAATCTTACCTAGGAGAAACTAGCTAAACTTTGCAAGAGGAATGCTGATGAAAATGAATGTATGACCCCAATTGCACGTGCAGGACTGTTTTCAGGCCAGTATTAATCTGAAGGGAATGTTAATACAAAATATTAAGACACAAAATCGGAGACCAGTCTCCACCTACATAAAGTCCAGGAGCTCCCTGTGAAGCTTTGCTGGACCAGTAAGTATAGAAGTTCTATTACTGAATTGATTTAGACCTTATTATTGGCGTTTGGATGAGCATTCAGAGGATGTAAGATGTATTTTTTTAAAAAGGTATTTTAGTGATAAAAGGCTGAGAGTCAAACAGACATTTCTTCTTATTTTTTTGGCATCACTTTTTAAAATTTTTCCCCCAGGAACTGTTCATAACAACCACATTTTCCACATGTGGGTAGAGATGGAAATAATCTTTGCAGCTATGGATGCTTCTTACTATTAGTTGAAAGTAAAGACACACGTAGGGCTCCTGCTCGATAAAGAAGGTGAGAAAACAAATAAGAACAAGTGTTAATTCATGTACACAGAATTTGCATCTGCACAGCAGGTGAAAATGCTACATTAATGCTGGAAATATCTGTCCTGCTGTGTAGTTTTCATTCCTTTTTATTACTTCAGTGTTTGGTCTCGTATGAATGCACCATACTTATTTGCATGTTATCATGATGGATTCCTCTCTGCTTCTAGTTATCCATATAAAGAGATAGATGCTCCACATGACCTCAATAAAGTATTCAAATGAAATACTGTATTAAAAATATCTTGGTTTTCACAGTACGGTGTATACATAAATATTATTTTTTAGTCTAGGTTATTAATTGCACACAAAAATGCTAAATAAAAAGAATGTTGTTAAAATGTAATGTCAAACACTTCTAATTATGGAAATGTCAGAAGTGGGGTTCAGTCAGAATCTCCACGAGATTAAACTGAAAATTATCTAGACGGTGTGACTCAAAGCATCTGGCGCTGCGGAGCACTCGCCGTGTGAAAACAAATCCCGTTAACGTGGTATCTGAAAGCACACGGCGCGCTGCAGACGACACCCCCGCTAGGGGCTGGGGGTCGGTGTCTGTGGAACACACAATTAGCGACTGCCTCTGGTGAGTGATTTAACGGGGTGGCTCAAATCCATACAAGTCATCTCGAGGGGCAGGATGAAATCTGGGTCTCTGGGGAAGCCCTTAGTTGTCTGTAACAACCCGAATTTTCTTCCTCTTGCTGTCCCCAGACCAGCCTGAGCCATGTCCCAGAAGCCATCGGCTGTGGCCATGGTACCACCACAGGGCTCAGTGACGTGTCTCTGATCAGTCCTCTGAAAGGGACTCGACTCTTCATCTGTACGTGTATGGAGCTGGGGAGTGTGTGCTTTGAGGGAGTAACTGCTCAGCGACTCGTACCGTCATCGCTGAAAACTTGAGCTGAACGTTCCATTCCAATTGGCTTCTTTCATGTCTTGCCTTGGTCCTACAGAAACGAATGGCTGTGTTGTGACTGGGGCAGGACAAGAGGAGCTTGTCCATCGGTGCAGGTGGCTCTGCACGGCCCAAGCTTACGCTGGTGTTGGATGTTTCAGGTGTATGATGGCACATGCATTGTAGGTCTTCCCACTAGTTTTCAGCCAGTTTCAAAAGAAGAGGGATAGTCTTGTGGTGGTCCTGAGGCCGGTCACAGGCTTGTGTGTGCCTTGGGTGGTGCTCACCGTCCCTCTGGAACTAGTGCTGCAGGCATTGAGGGGCAGGAGCTCACACTGGGTTTCTACAGGACATGGCAAGCAGAGCTGAGGGCAAAGCCACCATTTATTACAAAACGCGCATATTATTGTATTATTTAGGACAAGAGAAAACGGCCTCAAGTTGCACCAGGGGAGGTTGAGGTTGGAGATGAGGAAGAATTTCTTTGTGGCAAGGGCTGTGAAGGGCTGTGCCAGGCTGGGCAGGGCAGTGGTGGAGTCCCCATCCCTGGAGGGGTTTCCAAGCCGTGGAGATGTGGTGCTGAGGGACACGGGTTAGCGGTGGACTTGGTAGAGTTGGGTTATGGTTGAACTCGATGATCTTAAAGGTCTTTTCCAACCTAAATGATTCTGTGTTTGATTTATCTACTGAGTTTATTCAAGGACTGGATAAAAAAATCTGCAGACAAGGGTTTGTTTTGTTTGTGTCCAAATCACTAGCTGTTACAAGCCTTTGTGGAGGAATCATAGTGAAATAGAGGAAATGTGTGTTCCAGGGCTTTGCTCCGCTCTGGTTCTCCCTTGGATCTGCAGTCATCTTGTTTTAAGATGTGTGTTGTAGAAATAATTCCTCTTCTTTTTTTTTTCTGTGAGAATAATAAGGAAAAGACCATTCAAAATTCTAATTAATTTGATAATTCAGTCTTTCCATCCACGCACATTCCCGGTGAAATCCTGTCCTTCAGGAGAAACCTAGCGTGATGTGTGTCACGCTCTGGTTCGGTCTGTTTGCCTACCTATGTTCTTAACGCCGTTATTCCCCGAAAGAGTCAAACGTAAAGGGGAGTTTTGTTTTGTTTTTAAAGGGAAATGAGTGCAGTAAGTGGAAGAAGGGCCAAAGCACATAAATACCAAGCGTCCCATCAGTCATTTTCAGTTACTCTCCCAGACTGCTTTATGTGGCACTCACGCTTTTCCAGCGTGTTTTCCTGACAGGGTTTTATGTATTTTACTTGATGCAGCAGGTACCTGGGATTTGTACTTTCTCATACGTGAATCACAAAATGGGCTTTTTATCTAAAATGGGTATTTTGTCACCATTCGAGGCAGCCAAGTGCTGCACTGGTGTAGCAGAGCTTCCAACTGGCAGGCCAGTAAAGTGCGGTTATCGGCAGAGCATGGACTGTAAAAGTGACATCGTGGAATCCTTGTTCTTTTTCAGTGATTCCAGCAAAACAGCAGTTTACAAGCTAAACGCTGATCTGATTTTTTTTTTTCTTTCCCCCTTCTTCCCTTAACTGCTGGCTCTGGCCTCAGAGAACCATCTGTTTTCTTTCCGTCTCATACATTATCATCAGCAATGAGGGCTCTGCAGTCGGCGCTCAGTGAGCTCTTCTGTTTCGGTGTGCGGGGCAGGGCAGGCTCCGGTTCCTGCTGCTCTGTGTCTGTTCACTGCAGAAATAACAAGAACAGAAACTTCTTTTAATTGCCGTCAGCAAAACCGATGTGCAGAGAAGAAGCGAGCGCTGTTTTCATATCATTACTTCCCTGTTCATGGCAAGAATTTAAAAAATATGGTAGGGCCATCCCATAGTCGAGTTGCAGGGTGGTGGGAAGTCCTCTGAAGGGCTGGCTGAGACCTCGGCTGCTGGTCGGGATCCTTTTCCTCCATTTCCTGACGCAAAGTGCTCAGTGGATCTGTGCCAGAGGATTTCCTTGACCATCAAGTCCAACCATCAACCCAACACTACCATGACCACTAGACCATGTCCTGGAGTGCCATGTCTACACGTTTTTTGAACACCTCCAGGGATGGTGACCCCACCACTGCCCTGGGCAGCCTGTTTTGGTGCTTGACCGTTCTTTCAGTAAAGAAATTTTTCCTAATCCAACCTAAACCTCCCCTGGCACAGCCTGGGCCCATTTCCTCTCAGCCTATCGCTAGTTACGTGGGAGAAAAGGCCAACACACACCCTAAGGACATGAGACAGTAACACCTTATGTGAGGTTTGCATCTTCTCTTTCCCAAGTGCTGCACAGAAAGATGAAAGCTGTCTCCCATCAGGGGTGGGATTTTTGGGCTGGTGTGATGGATGCTGGAGTATCCTCAGTGCTTTCCCCCATCACGTGGCCAAAACCACTGGAGCTATTGCACCCCCTGGGCTGCACGTTCCTGCTGGAGTGGTCAGTGGGAGCTTTCCCTAATGGCGACTGTGCTTTGCCAGTTCTGAAGAGCAATGAGTTTGTGTGATTTAGTAAAAAGGAATACTTTTTTAGTGAACCAAGTGGTCAGAGCAATCTCTTGCAGGAGTCAGGACACGATGTGCTGGTTCAGTGAAGCATCTCGAGTGGCTTTGGAGATGCTGGACGTGGTGAGCTGCTGTGTTGGTGCTGGCTGGAGGAGCCTGCAGATGCTGTGCTGCGTTGAGAGGCTGAGCTTTGTGGTGGCTGACCCATCAGAGGCAGAAGAGAGCCTCAGTAATGCTGAGACGTGCTGACTGGCACGGGGGAGTGATTGTTTCAGTCTCCAGGTCTAAGTTATCTTCATTTTGCTTATTATATTTTCATTTTAGAAGAGTTCATCTTTCAGGTCTTCATTATACAACAAAATGTTTAATAATTTAAAGTTCTGATTAGGTCTAGAAACAAAAGTAGTTGGGATCCCTGGGAGAAACCTCAGTGTCTCCAGACGAGACCAACAGCAGGTCTTTAAAGCTGAGCTTGCTCCTGGCTGCCCAGGTGACCTTGGGACATCCCTGCGGCTCCGAGTCAGCTGGGAGACTTCGGATTCCTCTCCAGGTGGTTTCTGGACCTTTCTCTGGGTAGAAAAAATGTCACTCAAAAAACTTGTCATTTAATGAAGTTGTTGCTCTGCAAAGAAGGAGTTAGATGAGGTAGCTTTCAAAATATGCACATGTTCCTCTTCTGACCTAAAATGTCTATTTTTTGTTCCTTGATGTCACGGAGCCAAACTTTCCCTCTCCACTGACTTTCAAAAGAAGGCTGTGATTGTGATGCTGTGTTGGATGCGGTGAGGACTGTGATTAGCATCTGAAATCATTGCCTAATAGCTTGTCTTCATACACTTATTTTCCTTTCTTCTGGAAGTGTCGATATTTTAAGCATTTTAACTGCTCCTGCTTATTTTTTCTGCTTCCTTTTATGACATAAAAATTCAGTTTGCTGGTTCATTTTGAGCCTGACTGGAAGGCGAAGTTTGTTTATTTTGGCAGCTTAGTTGTAGACCGGCCAAGAGGAAAATGAAAAGCTGTAGCCTGTGGGCATCCCATGTGTGCTTATCGCTGTGCTGCCGGAGCAGGGAGAGCCGCCTCTTCTTAGGAAGGAGAAAGGCTGGGCAGAAGCCTCACTTATTTGTGTTTTCTCTTGCTGTTTGTTTTTTACTGGATCAGTTATTGGGGGCTGGAATGTGTGGGGTCTGTTGTCAGCGTTGTCAGCTGCAGAGACACCTACAGCCAAGCTGAGGGGATGGTCTGAAGCACTTCTGCCCAACGGAAGTTTAAATCAATATATTAAATATTTGTGTTTTCTTCTCCTAATGTTTTGAAAATAACTCGAGCCTGTTTATCTTCTGTTTGAGTATTAACCTAACAGTGAATCAGAAAACAAGAATTATTTGTGTAGGTTCCTTTTTTGGTGTTCTAACTCAGCAAAGGGCACATACCAAGGGGCTGGGCACCGCCGGCTGGTACCCTCCAGCCTCTGCTCTGTCACCGCCGAGGCCAGGCGCTGTTGGGTCCTACTGCTACGACCCCAGACATCTCACATTCCATCGGTCCCGTCAGTGCCCGGCCGGGACGTGTGGAGGATGCTGAGGGAGCCTTGCAGCCACCTCTGACTCCATGGAAACCCTCAGCTGGAGCATCCTCTGCAGCCTGCTCTTCTGGGGGTGACAGAAGCGCCCTTGGTGGTTGCCAAGGCGTGGAGCTGGCAGGTAAGTCGGGGACGGCCGGTTCCTGCTCTGACAGGGCTTGTGAGCCCGGGCTGCGCCGTGCGCTGCTGTGCTGATGTCAGCAACCCAACAGCTTCAGTTCACCGATCCTGTGGTGCTCACCCTTCGTTTGCTCTAGCAGAGTGCGTGGGGATGGAGTGTGATCATCCCCTGCACGTTAAAACCTTGTAAAGGTCTCCTTGACGAACTTCCCCACAAGTTTCATCACTTTGTGTTGTGCTCTATCTGCTGTTTATTGCTGGGGTATGTGGGTTTTTTTTCTCATGAGGGATGATGTAAAATCCTCATTTGTGAGGAGTCCGTAAAAGTTCAGATACTGTAGCTGTTGTGTTTTTTTCAAAAACAATACTAGTGAGATAGAAGAAAAAGTGAGGGGCTTATGTGGTGTGTTTGGGGGTTTTGTGTGTTGTTTTTTGTTTGGTTTGGGTTTTTTGGGTTTTTTTTAATGCTCCTTGATAAAAGGCATCTGTCCTATCCTTGGAGGACTTGGCATCGCTTTTATGTCAGTTCCTTCACAAATAAACTCTTCTTTCTGTTTTTCTAATCATACATGTACACTAAAGCCTAATAAAATTCTTCCTCCTGTATCTGAGAGAAAACCCATTTTCCTTTGTTTTGGGAAGGCGGCCGGCTGCGGCTCTGGTGGATTAGCAGATGAGAAGCTTATTCCAGAGAAACGGCTCTTTCAGGAAAATGACTCTGACAGAAAACTCTAATTCATGTGACCAGAATTCACATGCTTTAAAAGTAATTAAGGTGACTGGCTTCGGTTAAAAATGAACGCATGAACCAAGTCCAGCAGAAGGTTTGGCTGTTGCTCAGCAGCCGTCCTCTGTCTGTGGGTCCGTCCTGCTGCTGGGGGGAGTGGGTGAATGTGGGGGAGGAGGAGTTACTGCTGGGGGGTGAGAAAACAAACCCACCCCTCTCCTGGCTAGAGCCCTGTCTTTCGGGAGCCAGGGCTGGCTCCCGGCCGTGCCGCGGGGAGCTGGTGGGTCGGTAGGTGCAGGCTGGAGCTGTGTGGTGGGACACGGCTGCTCTATGGGACAGTCCGAGGGGGCTTAAGGAAACTGGGCGTCAAGGCACCGAACGTGGCTGGCAGCGGGTGGCTGTGCCCCAAGGACACCCGCTGTGCCCTCCCGCAGGGTGGAGGAGGCCGGACTGGCAATTCCCCACTTCCCGTTAATGGGAGAAAGCAGCTGTATTTTATTGATGGATCCTTAAATCATTAAAATCTTTCTGGAGGGAAAGGAGAACAAAACCTCTGGGGGAAGCGATGCTTTTGCTGGCCAGCACACAGCACTGACCATCGTGTCCCCCTCGCCTTCTTTTTGTCCTGATAACAAGTTAAAACTGTAGAATGCTGCTTTGCTACTGCAGGTTGTGTGCCCAAGGCAGCGCCTTTCCACCGACTCGTGTATTTCCACTCTCACTGTGTGCGCAGGGGGAGCAGAGGAGACTGGGGGTGCGCTGGGCTCCTGCGCCAGCCTGGGCAGACCCGGCTGATGGGAAACCAGCTTTACTAGATCTCGTTTGGGACCAATCCTAATTGTATTTCCTTATGCTGCTGAAGCGCGTTCCTCTCCCTCCTGCCTCTGATCCTATTGCAACAGAAGTCTGAGGTCGTGATTAAATAAAAGCAAAAGCCATCTGTGGTATCCGATCCACATGTGCCACGTGGCTGCGTGGGGTGGGAGGGTCCCTCCGTGCGCTTTCTTATAAAAGTTTGGGAAAATTCAATTCGCAGAATCAGGATGACTCTTGGTGGAGGATTCACGTGTAAACCAGGTTAATTGCGTTCAAGGCCAGGTTGGACGGGGCTTTGAGCAACGTGGTCTAGTGGGAGGTGTCCCTGCCATGGCAGGGGGTTGGAACTAGATCATAGAACCATAGAGTGGTTTGGGTTGGAAGGGACCTCAAAGATCATCTTGTTCCTACCCCCTGCCATGGCAGGGACACCTCCCACTAGAGCAGGTTGCTCAAGGCCCCGTCCAACCTGGTCTTGAACACCTCCAGGAATGGAGCATCCACAATCCCCCTGGGCAACCTGGACCAGCATCTCACCACCCTTAAAGATGAAAAGATGATCTTTAAGGTCCCTTCCAATGCAAACCATTTGATGATTCCATGATTAACTGGTGCAGGGCTGGTGATGGGCAGTGGGGAGGTGAGGTGGTGTGGACACCTCGTCTGGCGCTGGAGCATTGTCATTGTGCCTGTCCTGGTGCTGGTGCCCAGGCTGTGGGATGTGCTGGGTGGTACTGGTGCACGGTGGGGGCTCCCCGCCCGGCGATGCCCAAGCCTCGCCTGGGGAGGAATGCGCCCTGCAGACTTCCCCAAAGGAAACATGAGGAAAACATCTTGTTTTAACAGAGATATTTAATGTTTTTCATATTTGGAAAGCAGTTAATGTCTGGGAATGTCCTTTTGCTCCCTGGCCAGCACAATTAATATTACTTTTAATCTTTTTTTTTTTTTTTTTTTTATATTTAGATTAAAAGTGATTTATCTGCAACGAAAGCAACAGCAATTACTTACTCTCTATTAATGTTTAAAGTTGCTTTCTTTTCAACATTATTTTGGGGAGGGTAGAAGTTCTTAAAAATAAACATGGTTCACATTATTTTTAGATTAAAATACTTTATGGAAGGTGAGCTGAATTTTAGCGTTTGAGCAGTAAGCCAGGAAGTCAAGACTTCAGGGAAAACACGGATGTAGAAAACCCGAGCAAAAAAAATGCGCTTTCAACTGATTCAAGCTAATTGCCCTGAGCGCTTACTGAGGATGCTGAGGTGGGGCCGTGTGCTGCCAGCCCCGGCTGTGCCGAGCTGTGCCGTGCCACGGGGGGACATCCTGCCCGGTGCGTGCCGGCAGGGATCAGGCGCAGGGTGGGATGCACCCGGCCATGGCACAGGGGAAAGCCTCGCCCGCTCCACTGCCTTTGTAAAGCGTCGATAAAAGCTTCCCTCAGCAGTGCGTTGTCATGTGTTTTCTACAGGATTATAAATTAATGCTCAAATAATTCAGGATGTGCTTGGAAAAGTGTGTCAGAAGTATTTTTGTAGCTTTTTTTGCCTGCAGAGCTCAAAGGTTCGTCTATCTGGTGCCCAGCGCTGGCTGGGAACTGTGTAACCACTGGACAGCTCAAGGTCGCGGGATGGAGATCGTGGCACTTTAATATGTATTAATTGCACCGTGGCCCCTTCCAGAGCCATCAGACACCGTGTCCTGAGGCCGGGGGTGGCCCCAGGGAGCGGCCGGCTGCAAACCAGGGCTCACTCCTGCACCGAAAACAGGCGGCTGCTGGGGCTCAGCGTCACTGGCACCGTGCGTCCGACCCGGGCGATGCTCGTGCCCGGCTGCGCTGGTCGGGGAAGAGAAAAGCCTGTTTTGGTTCTTGATTTCCTGTGTTTAAAGTGCTCTCGGCTCATGCACTCGCTCTGGGAGACGTGGTAGCTGGCGACCCATCCATCACTCCATGAGGGGTCTCGGATGCGCAGGGAACGCGGGACGGAGGCAGCAGCCGTTGTCACAGCCCCTTGCAGGCAGAGAGGTTCTGGCCCGAGGTTTTCACAGTTTTTTGCTAATTTTGTGCTTCTTTTCCCCATTTTACTTTTCCTAACCTATTTTTTAGATAATAGGTGAGGGGTTTTTCTGTATTGTTTTAGTTTCATCTTGTATTTTAAGACTAAAATCCATCTTACGGTGATGTTGAAGAGCAGCTTTATCTGGTGAATGAGTCCTTTTGACCCAGGAGGAAACTTGCTACAAACGCATTTCCAGGATGCAGTGAGGTGCTTACTCATACAAACTTTCGTACTTTTCATCCGAACACAATTAAATGCCAACAGACATTTCCAGCAGCCAGCAGGGATGTTTTACTGTACTGGGGGTGGTACCTGATGGCCCTCGGGCTGGCTCAGCTCATGTGCTGTCACCCTGCTCCCAGGGCTCGTGGGGAGCACGGTGGTGACGAGAACATCTCTGGTGGGCACGCAAGTTGCTCGGGATGGGTCTGCCTTCGGACAATGACCTTTGTGAACGCTTCTGGTCACTTAGAAACTGCAGCATTATATGTAAACAGGCTTCATTTAACTCAAATTGCATTTAATTTAAAATTACAATCACAAGTAAATTCCATTGCAGGAGAAAATGTGATTTTTTTTTTTAGGGATGTAAAACTTAATTACACTAATATTTCAACCTCTTTTGTGTCAGGCTCTGATCAGTCAATGCTTGGTCTGTGGAAAACTGTAACAAAATGAGCTTGTGACCTGCATGTCCCACTAATGAGGCAAAACACTGTTGCCAAAATTTCATGTTATTACTCTGTGAAATATTCAGATTTAGCAAAAAACCAGATACGTGGCACGGATGTGACCTGTAGGGAAGCGGGTGAGAACGGCCGAGGGTCGCATGTCCTGCTCACAGTGTCGGCGTGAGCGTGTTTCTCCTGCATCGCCAGAGACCAGCAGCGTCTCCTGGGCAGTCGGAGGTGGGGAAGGCCCAGCTGGGCAGCGAGCGGGGTCCTGGGCGCTGGGATACCTTGGGTTTGGGCCTTCACTTGTTCTTCTCATTGCTTTCTGCCTCTGGCCATGCCACGTCTAATTAATAATACCATCATAAAAACTAACCTATGGAGTCCATAATGCATGAATAAGCTAAAAGGATAATGCCAAGTTACTTCTTCCCTATGTGTAGAAAATAGAGCTGAGTTTTTCATTTTGTATTAAGCCCTTTCTGGTACGACAGCATGTTCTCCACCACACCCGTGATGTTCAAAGGAAACAGGGTTTATATCCTGATTTGATTAAAGTCTGAGTTGAGGAACAGAGCTTTCCTTTGACTTACACCTTCCGTTATGGTCCTACAGAAGCCATTTGGGTGGAAATATTGCAGTGATCTGATTATTGTGCAAAATCAACGGTGTTATTTTCAGCCTTCAAAGCCTGAAGTGATGTTTGTCCACCCCAGCTGGGACAGGGACACCTGAAAGTGCTTCTGCAGGACTCGTGTGCATTAAATGCTGTGAAACTGCTTGAAACTGGTCTTTAGTTAATCCCTTCTACAAAAACTCGCCTAAAGAGATCTTTTACATTTCTGAATCCCGTGTGTGTTATAGTGAAGCAACAAGACTTCCCAAGGAAAGTCTGTTAGTTCTTGTTTTAATACAGGAACAACCTTTCAGGAGTTGATACAAAGCCATTGTTGGTTTAACGTCTTTCAGTGTCTCAGTAAATGATAGCTTGCTTTGGTTCTTTAAAGCCAAAACTTTTCTTGCCTGGTATCTGTTCAAATATTTTTTTAAATAATTCAGTCTGTTGGATTTCTGGATCTTAGTGTGAAAATAATGTTCCTTTAAAATTCCTCCTTTGTGCACAGCCAAAAAAACGAAAGCCACTGAAGCTGGAAACTCAAGTTCAGTAGATGATATGGTCATTGTTGAAGAAGGAAGTAGAAGCCAGTTTTGTGGAAAATGGGTGCAGTAGTTTTAAATATATGGCTATTTCAAGCTGGAGTACTTGTGGGTGAGTACTGGAACGATTCTAAGTTGGAAGGTTTTCTGTGATCTTCATGTAGTTAAAGGCAGCTGGGCTGTGCGGGTCACCAGCGGCTCCGGGTCCTGGCGTGTGGGCAGCTGGAGCAAAGCCAGGGATTTCCTGCTTCCCATCGCCGGAGCCGGGTCTCAGGGCCGACATGGCTGGTCCCCAGCGCGGCGCTGAGTGCCTGCTTCACCTCCTTAGTTACCTGGTAATACAGAAAGTGGTTTGTGCTTCATTTTCCTGTGGATAACTTCACAAAAATTGGCTGCAAAATCACTTGGGGTAGTTTTGTTCTGGATGCGTGAGCTCTGAGTTTATCGTTTTTTCTGTTGTGGCTGCTGCAATTAGGGGGTTTTGGTCTTATTAGCACTGTATGATGAAGGGATGTGGCCAGAGCGAGCCCATTTATTAAGCCATGACTCATTTCTGGGTATCGAATAGTCCATGACTCACGTGTGCGTTGCTCTATAATCCCATCCTTTATCTGCAAGGCTGCTCTGTTGAACATCTGCTGATTTTGATTTGCCTCCTTGAAGCTGCCTTGGCAGGAGGTTATCCAGGATGAGCGTATTGATCAGCAGTTCGGAGGCGGGAGAAGCTTTCTTGTTGTGGGTGATGCTGCGCAGTGCTCCCCAAACTCCACTGCTGCGTTTCCTGGCTGAGTCATCTTCGCTTTGTGCCATGTCCATCACACACCGGGGCTCCCTGGGCAGTTGGCCCTTGTTACCGAGGTGGGATTAGCTGGCAGAGTATTTTGGTTAACGCAGGCAGCTCCTGCAGGGTAATGTTTTCTGTTCCAGGATGCTGAGAGACTAAACCTTCAGGCTCGCTCCCTTTGATACGGTTGTTTGTTCTCATTTTTTGTGTACAAAACATAACTCCGCTCATTATGAGCTTATGCTGCTAAAAGTGCCCTGCTCCTGAAGGGGCAGGTCCTGGCATCTCTCTCTGTGCATCCCTATTTAGTGTGTTCTAACCAGTATTAAAACCAGCCCTGCAGAAATCCTCTGCGTTGAGGAGCGCTCGTGCTGTTTCAGAGGAGATGTTCTGCCTCTCGTGCTGCTCACCCACCTGGGGCTTGTTTCTGTGAGCCTTCGGGGCTCCTCTCTTGTCACGGGCTTCACTGCTTGGCACTCTTGATGCAATAGGCTCCATTCTTTATCATCAGAAAGGCTAGAATATTTTTACTGAACCCACACAAATACCTCCAGTACTTTACCCACATTCCAGTTTTCCACTGAAGTCCGTACTGTCGTATCGGGAGGGCAAATACGATGAGGTATCAGGAGAGTTCTCTGAAGAGCACTCTGTAAATTCCTGTCCTTCCTGAAGGGTCTCAAGGTTTGGCAACTGATTCCTCTGATTTTTTTTTTTATTTTTACTTTTAAATTATACATATCCCTGCTCTTTGCAGGCAGACAGGGAGTCCACTGGCTCCTCCCCAGGTGCTTTGGCACCACAGATGTGACACTTGTGCTTCAAATCTACACTGAGCTAAAAAATATATCCTCGAGAGTTGGGAACACTGTAAACAAGCAGCAATAGCAGAGACCAGAAGCAGATGTTGTAGCTTCCAGTTTTAAATTCAGTGGCTGTTCTGGTAAAATCCCTTAGACTCATTAGACGCTAAAAGATGCTCCGAAACCACACCAGCCTGTCAGACTCGGGTGCTGCTGCCTCAGAGGGTGGTGGTTACCACCCTGCCTCACGAGCTGTAGAAACTGGAAATGAGTTGTGGGACTTCGTTGTCTTGAATTTGGTGAAAACATGTTACTTGTGAATTCCCGGAAGGAAATGTCAGTGAAATCTGCTCGTCTTCCTAATAGGAACATGCTCCGTTTTCAGAAAAAGGCAAGTTTGGAACCAGCTGCTTCTTAGTGCTTTGTGTATAAATCCAGACGACCTGTGTCAATGTGTGCGCATCTCCACAGGCTCCTCGCCCGGCGTGCAGGGAAGCACAGGAGGGCTGCCAAGAGAAGGCGGCCCTGATGGGTGGTGGGTGGTAGGACATGTCTGTGGTCCATGTCAAGGCCAGCTGCAATTTCCATCCTGCACAACTCCTGCTTTGATTCCTCCGAGGTTGTTACTTTACACCCCTGAAAGCGGCCACAAGTATGTGCCCTCTGTCATGAAGGTCAGGCTAGAGCAATGGTGGAGGAACCTCTACTTTGAGGGTAGAAAGAGAAAAAAACTTTTCTCCCCAGGTAATATAACTGCGCAGCAGCGGGGTTTGATAGTTGCAGGTGGCTTTTGGGATGCTGAGTGGTGGCCGATACTTTGGGGAACGTAAGTTAGGTTCAGTGATTTGAAGCATGGTTATTGCCACTATGCTTGGGTGTGAAAATCCACCTTCTGTCGCACGCGCTACCTTTCTGAAGTATATAAACAGGGTTTTTCATCTGCTTCCCATTTACTGTTACATTTTGTTGTCTTTGCCATGGGCATTTAAAACTGAGATGTTCTAAAGAGCCCTGCATGAAATTTTAAAGAGACTGGACCTTTCATCTGCGCAACAGCAGGACACCAGTTAGATGAACAAGAAAGAAAGAGAAATTGTTTTTGAAGCAATAGCAAAAAAAATAACAGTAGAAGCAATTATTTTATCAAAGGTTTATTTTCTTTCTTGTTTTTTAAAGACCTTTCCTCCGTTGAAGTTGGCTACCTTCTTATGTATGTTTGATTTGTGGTTTTCACAAGGTCCAAATGAAAAATGTCAGCTGGAAGATGTGTATTGTTAATGAGCAATCACAATGGCACCGGTGATTTCAGTGAATTTTGGTGCTCAGAGAATTGCAAAACTCTGGTCTGCTGTCCTCAAAACTGGCACATGTTTCTCTTTCATATCTCAGTCTGTTCCTTGACTATGGACAGACCTTTTCAAAGAGGAAGGATGGAGTTAGTCTTTGTTTGTCATGTTCTTGCTTGTATTGGAATAAATTGCTTTCCTTGTGATAAGGAGCTAGATGATGGTCCATCAATCCCCTCTTTCAGGCCATTAAGCAGTAATCTCCACTTGCTTTGACTTGTGTTGGTGACCTGACTGTGAGAAGTTTAATATTCCAGGTCCTTTCAACTTGCCATCGTTTTTGATTAGTTTTCCTTCTGCTGAATTATCCCCTGCCTGTTGCTCCTCACCCTGCTGGGAGATGTTCCCCCTGAGGTGATGGAAGCTGCTGCTGGAGCTCCAGTTGGACCCCACCGGTCAGCTGGGGCGGCACTGACTTGCTCCAGAAATGCTGCTGGAATAACCTCCATTTTAATTTTGATGATGTTCTGGTGGGAAGGAAAAGAAAACTCCTCTCCTCGTATATTTAGTGTATGACAAGCTGGGAACATGCTGCAAATATCGCTGAGTTCTTGCAGAGTTGAGCTGGAGCAGAAGGGTTCAGGAGGAGAGCACAGAGTCATGGGGAGGACAGTAATCTCCGGGGCTGGGATGGAGACCCTGGCTGCTCTTTCCTCAGATGCTGATAAAAACATTATTGTGGAGGAGCTCTGTGTCCAGAACCTGCAGGACGTAAGATACCACGTTGGATGCTTATGGAAGGATGAGGAAAACTTGGAGAAATCTAAACTATGAATGAACATATCTCGTATTCCTCAATTTCAAATCTATGTACCTTGTATTCATTAAATCGGGCAAGTGGGCAGGGAAGGGGCTTTGTACTGCCAGTAAATACTGAAGCTGGGATCTTGTTTGAATTAAGATGATGTCTGCTGGGTGAAAGAGGTCTACACAGATATATAAGGCCAGAGCTTCCAGCAGTCCACGCTGTCCTCACTGCGAAGCATATTTATATCTTCCAGCCTAGTAATTCATCACCCGGTAGGATTTTTCGGGACGTGCATTCACAGATCTTTTTGTACTGCCAGGAACCACAAAGCATGGGCACAATTAAAACACTGATTTAATTTATTACGTAGAGGCAAGGAATGGGAATGTTTTAAGCGATGTTGACAGGCCAGAATTTCAGAACCGCCTATTTTCTTAAAAAAATAGAAAACAAATGCTGCTTTTTACAAAAATTAAATTATATTAATAGCAGCTTTCTAATACACTACTGAGAAAGAAAATAAAGTTTTGGCATTAATTAAGATGTGAAGAAAGGGTCTAATTTTTAAAGAGAATACATTTCAAAGTTGTCTATTTATAAGGAGAAAAGATACTGCCTTTTGCTGAAAAGCACTTTAAAAGCACGCAGCTCTTCTGAAAAATGAAAAATAATCACTGAAAAGTTTTTGGTTTGCAGGAAAGCATCCAGCAGTCAGAGGGAAACTCGTTCCTTGCCCCTGTTTTTTGTATGTTATTTAAATGAAGCCATTTTTCTGTGTTTAAAAAATTAATAATTTAAAATTGTAAAGCCCAATGCACCAAAATCTGCACGTCCTAGCAGCAGACAAAGGATGCTTTTTCTGCAGGAAAAGTTCCTGGGATGGTCACCAATTTCCTCCTCATGGATATGACTTTTTATTTGTTTGTTCCTCTGCTTCAAAGGTGAGACATCAAGGCATAGGGTTATGCAGCAGATAAATTAATTACTGCTCTGATTTGCTTGGATCTAATTGGAGCATCTCAAATAATTTAAATGTAGAATATAACTTGTAATGTTTTTGTGGTCTTGATGGTTTTAATGTTCTGGGAAATGACATTGGACTGAAACATCGAATGGGTTGAGGTCACGGCTTGGGGCAGGGCTGCTCAGTGAGCGGTCACCATCTGTCACTGAAAGGCCTGTTTGGTGTCTGGCCCTTTGGAAACCGCGACAGGACAATCTGAACACCGTTTATCCAGAAGGTGGACAGCCCTGGATAAGGGATTCTCTTTCATGAGTTCTTGATTGTATTTCCCCTTACTCACAGGTGCCTTCATGTGACATCAGCAGTAGATGTAAGGGTAGAACCCTTTTTTCTGCACCCAGGGTCCATCACGCATCATCAGGCCCCATGGTCACGGAGGGTTGGCTGGAGCCACCAGCAAAGCCCCGCGTGGCCTCGGTGTGTGGTCACCTGCTGTGGTGGGTGCAGGGTGACGACCTGGTGTGGGAATGAGAAACCAGGGGGGGTTTTTTGTGGGGGGATGCTTGTAGATGTATGACAAGCTGGTGTGCCTTCAGTTCTTCCTGAACTGCCTCGTACCTCTTGGGGCAAGATGGGAGTTGGATCTTCTCTGCCAACCGATGGTATTTCTCTGTTGTGCAAAGAGCAACAGCCCCTGGACGCGTGCAGGCGGCCTGGTGCTCCCAGTCTGCAGCGTTTTCTGGCTTCCCAGGAGCTGTCGCTCTGCCTGCAAACGCAAGGCAGGGCGAGACCGTTCTAGATAAGCTGCGAGTCTGCTTTTCAGTTGACATGGTGCAAGTATCCTCCTTTCCAGTCCAAGAAACACGACTTGTTCTGAAAGCTGTTCTCATGTGTCATCTTTGCGATCTGGGAAGGAAGAGAAATGCGCTGCCATTTGAGGTCATTTGCATGGCCTTAAAGAAAATTAAAATAATTGTGTGGTGGCTGCTTTGAGACCTCATGACGTGTCTCTGCTGCAGAGACTCTTTTCCCTTTGAGTAGTTTGTCGCTTTTAGAACGACCACAGGGAAACCTGCGGGTGCAGCCCTTTCGTGCAGGGCCTGGAGGGTGCTCTGCAGGACTGGGCGTTGTACGATCTCTCTTGGCAGCTGGAAACACCTCTGGAATATTGTCCATTTCTTGGGTTGATGCTTGGAGAAGGGCACTGAAACGGATGCAGCAAAAATCCATGAGGATTATTAAAAGAGTGGAAAATTTATCTTACGGTGACAGGCAAAAAAAAAAAAGAAATCAAGCCTCTTCTGTTATCAAAAAGGCACTGAAGAGGTGACTCGAACACGGTCAGTAAGTGCCTACTGAGGCAAAAGAAATTTGAGAATAGAGAGCTCTTAAAAGTAGCAAAAAAAAAAAAGTAGTATAATGAGATTTAGTGAATTGAATTAAAGGTAGACAAAAATTTGACTAGAAATAATGTACATGTTAATCAGGCAAGGTGATTAATCACCGGAACAGCTTAATGGCCATTGTGGTGGATATTTTAAAATTGAGATTGGATGATTTTCCAAAAGCTGAAGTTCAAGTGCAACTATTGAGCTTTAAACTGGAAGTAATACAGAAAATTCTGGTGGCCTCTCTTATGCAAAGTGTCAGATCAAATCATCACTCTACCTGGAGTCCTGGGAATTAACAGGGTGCTTCTGTTTCTGAATAAACACGACCTCTCAGAATTTCCTGTTTCTTGAATCATTCAGCAGTCCCACCAGCCGGTGTCTTTGATATGAAGTTTTATTCCATCCCTTAAGTGTCTGAACGTGGGATTTCTTCAGTGATGACCCAAAGTATAGAAAATAAATGATAATGCAATGAGCCGTCAGAAGAAAAATCCTTGTTGTTTCTGCCTTTTTGTGCATGCCTCTCCATTCTTCTCTCGAACGTCCCGTGCGGCCAGGGCACCCCGTGTCACACGTGGTGTCATGCAGGGCTGGAGCATCAACCCCAGCTTTAATTCTGTGCCTTCTGTGAACGTCACAAGGTTAGCGTTGCCTGTTTCATTAGCTGGTGTTTGCCGTCTCCATGTGGGTGCGTCGTGTTCGTTTAACGATCGAGGGCGATGATGGGAGAAGCTGCAAGGAGCTGAGAGAAGTGACAGAGGAGATAAAGGGTTTTCATTTTAATAAACTGCGCGCTACCACGGACTGTTAAAAAAATACTTCTCTTGCTGAAATATGATGCAATAGAGAGTGAATGCGATGAGTGATGGTCACAAAGCTGTAACACCAAAGAGTGGCCGGGCTGTCATCCTCAATCAGAGGCATACCTTTTGGAAATGACTTTGAAGGTTATCTTGGAATAGCTTTCCAAATTGACTTTACATTTCAAATGCAGAGGAATTGATGGATGGATGGAGAGGTAGTCAAGGAAATTAAATGTGGGTGACCGTCTGCATGAGCAGAGATTTTTATACAGGGTAACACCTGACCTATTTATTTTTATCATAAAGTGATTACATATTGTGCCCAGAGTTCTGTAACAATGATAAGCACCGTAGAGCTTTGTCTCCTCCAAACAAGATCTCCATCAGTCTGGCCTTGTAGACGAGACTCACCTGCTGAGAAACTGCCTCCTTAGGTATGTTTTCACAATTGCCCAGAAAGCAGGATGGGGTGGTGGTGCTAGCCGGCCTGCCTGCCCTTGTTCATGAGGGGACCTGAGTCACGCCTTTTCTTCTTCACCACACGGGTTTTCCTCAAGAAGGTCTCACCAAAAGACCTTTGCTTTAGACGCTTCCATTTGAGATCTACGTGGCACTAGCCATCTTGGCCACCATGCTGATGGGACGGCTCATTTTGGGTGAAATGGGAGATCTTTGTTTGCAGGCGTGACTGGTGATAATGGGGTCAGTAGAGGGGTCACTGTTGTGTCTCTCCCCGTGGTACTCTGGGTTGTCGGACACGCAGGACTCGGGTTATCCCGTGTGTGCTGGATGTCATCCAGCTGTGCAAACGCCAAGCTCAGCAGAAATGATGGGGGGCCAGTAGCAGACCCGTGGTGCCAGGACTTCATGCCCGGCTGCTGTGGTGGGACGGTGGTCACCACACGCCTGTGGTCATGCTATGGCGTGCTCTCTCCTCCACACCACGCTGCCCCCGCCTCACTCGTACAAGTGTCCTGAGAACGTGGTTCTCCTTAAATCTGCAAACCAACAAACCACCCTTTACTCTTTAATATCTATGAAGAATTGCTGTAGCTTTTATTGCGTACGTTGTTGTTTTGTCTTTTCTGAAAACAATTTTTTCTTTGCTTTGCTTCTATTTTTTTCCTCTCCCCTTGCTTATACTTATTTCCTCTCCTTTCCTTCGCTCTGGAATTGCTGGGGTTTCTAGGGCAGAAGATGACCGAAGCCGTGGTAGTGCTGCCTTTGTGGTGACAGCAATGGACGGAACGAATGGGCGAAGCCGAGACACTTTAATTTACAGGTGAATCGAATGTGATAAAAATAAGAAAGAGTAAAAACTTTTTTAAATCATGAAAATTGAGTTTTCAGAGCAAATTTGCCTGCAGTTTAAGGCTATTTAAAACAACACATACAGAGCTCCTTACACTGGAATTTGAAGGACTCTTTCATTTATGGACTGACCAGATACCTTTTAAAAAAGTACGAGAAACCACAAACAGATTTCCAAACCTGTTCCGGGACAAGTAAAATTTCGGTATGATTTACAGGATTCCTGGGGGGATACTTCACAGTGCAAGGCTCTGTTTCTTCTGGGACTTTAAGAGGCATTTGTTATATGCGTTTCCGCGTTTTAAGGAGCAGGTATTATTCCGTCTACGGGTACCAAAGGGTTTCCTCCTGGAATGGGAAGAGTTTTATTGCGCCGCTGATGTTGGGGTCAGGAGGCCGGGGGACACCTGTTTGTTTGGCTCTCGGTGAGAACTCTGTCCATTGACATCTTCTTAGATTTATTCACACACTGGAAATTGCAGATGACAGTTTCTCTGGCTTTCTTTCGAGATTCATGGTTTGCAAAGTTTTTTTTTCTTAATGAGCTGTTAATTCATAACAGTATTCACCAGTGCTGTAAAATAGACGTCTGCTCTTTCCAAGCTGGTTTGCATTGTGCTGTAGTTTGCAATTTTTAAAAGAAAAGGATTTATTTTCTCCTGAGATTTCTTTTGTAGACCTCGATATTTCCTAAGGAGAATTTTTTAAACTTCTTTTGTGGCTAATATTTACACAAACGTGTGCGACATCCGGCTGTAAGTAACTGCGTGGGCATTGTTGCATTTCAGTAAATGTGTTATCTGAGCTATAATCCCCCACGTCCGTGTCCTTCTGAAGCCAGCAGTGGTGTTCACCGGCTCGGGGCAGGCACAGCACAGCTCCCTCTGCTCCCACCCAGCTCTAAACAGCCCTGGACACGGCGATGTGTCAGCTCAGAGAGACAGGAAGCATCTGAGCTGGCTGTTGGTGTGGAATCATGCAAATTATAATATCATCTTGTCAATATTACGAGGCGTTTACATTCTTATTTGCACGTGATTTCAGAAGGGAGAGGGAATCATGGAATCGTAGAATGTGCTGGGTGGAAAGGGACCTCCAAAGGTCATCTAGTCCAACCCCCCTACAATCAGCAGGGACATCTCCAACTAGGTCAGGTTGCTCAGAGCCCCATCAAGTCTGACCTTGAATGTCTCCAGGGATGGGGCCTCCACCACCTCTCTGGGCAGCCTGTGCCAGTGATCCACCACCCTCATATTAAGGAACTTTTTCCTAATGTCTAACCTAAATCTGCCCTTTTCTAGCTTAAAACCATTACCCCTTGTCCTGTCACTGCAAACCCCTGAGAACAGATCCTCCCCTGCCTTCCTCCAGGCCCCTTCCTCGAGGGACCTGATGGTGGGAGCACGTTCTGTGCAGGCACTCTCACAAGCTGGCTGGTGCACGGCAGGACGGTTGCGATAATTTTCATTGCTTGGCAGTTTGAGAGACTGCACAGAAAGCAAAGCTCTCCTGCTCTTGTTCATGCCATGAACGCTCTGGGTGCCATGGTGGACTTTGGAGGGCTGGAGGAACCAAAGGAGGTTCAGTGGAGGGATGCTACAGCTGGTGGGCTGTTGTGCAGAGTCCTTAGGATCGATCTGTGAGCTGGCCCTCTCATGGCGATTCGTCCGAGTTTTAGATGTTTAAGTGATTTTAGACAAAAACGACTTGTGCTTCTAAAGTGATCTCGCTGGTTGGCTCTTGCACTGCTGGTCACTCGATGTCTTCAGCCCGCGCACAGGCAGGATTACGCGCAGGGAACAGGCTCTGCGGGAGCTGAGGCACACGAGTACCAGCCGTGCTGGGCTGCGGACAGGGGCTTTGGGGTTGGCAGATGCTCATGTTGCCCTCGCAGCCAGCAGCAGAATCTCAGCTTCCAGAAGCAGAGTGGAAGCACAATCGCAGGGAGCAGAAACTCTGGCCAGAGGCAGGAGGCAGCCCCGTCACGCTGCTCGGAAGATGCTCAGTAAAACAGGGAGAGGTTGTGAAGAGCCATGAAAGCGAAGAGAAGGAGCTTGTGTCTGAGGAGGGGAGAAGAGGTGGCTAATGGAGGGCTGTGGAGATGTGTGATCCGCTCCAGGTGATGGATGGGGAAATTAGCTTTGCAGTAACACTCCAGACAGGCTGCGAGCAGAGCAAGAGTGCATTTGTCAAGGACAGAGAGGAGGATGCTGCACTAATTGAGAAATGTCTCTCAAGGCTGGGAATTTAAGGCAGCGCTCCCCTTGAAATTCTCTCTGGCTGTGGAGGATGCCCCTTACTGTCAAAGTACGCTGGTTTTGTCCCACAAAAATGTAGGAGTTTTAACTACAGCTGGCAGGACGTGTCCCTAATGGACCTTTTGTTTGCTTCTAAGCCATCCCTCCGCTGTATCCAGGCTGGGGTGTTGTGATTTTCTGGAGACTCACATGGCGATTTCTGGTGTAGTGTATTTTGTGACCGTAGGAGTAACATGGACAAATACCATTTGCTGCTGCAAATATTCAGATATCTGACATCTAGCAAAGTGTGGCAAAACCCGTGGGAAGAGGAGCTCTCCAGCCGCGCTCCGCAGCCATGTACAGCGAAGAGCGATCACGCCTGATCTTTCCGTTCCTTCTGCTCAAACATCTCATTCCATTTTACTTGTGAGCAATATGAAACACCTAAATAATTTCACAAGGTAGGTCCTTCAGTGGTGTAGAAATAAAGTGGGCATGAGAAATTATCACTCCAAGAAAGCACTGGTTTGGTACCTGTGCGTGGGGCCAAGCTGTAGCTGCTACAAGACGGAGTGAGATGAGCGCTTGGCGATGGAGGCTTGAGGGCCATGTTCTTACTGCTCACACCAGCGGCTAAACAAGACACGGCTGATCCCATCCGCAGGGAACGTCGGGATGCCGCAGTTGGCACAGGCAGCAGGTGCCTCAGCCGGGCTCTGTCGCCAGCTCGGATTTTCTGATAGAGGTTGGAAAATGGGTCAGAGCGAAGCTGCGGCCGTACCTGGTGGGTGTTGTGGCGGGAGGGCACCCGCAGCCCCCGGGCACACACATCCCCCCCCGGGCACACACATCCCCCCCCGGGCCTCCGGACATCAAAGATGAATAGAAATAGGAAAGAAGCCAGAGATAAAAAGGACCATAAGGCTGGAACAGTCCACGGAGATATTACATGTTTATAGCGGGGTCTGTGGGAATAATGGGTGTTTATAAATGAGTTCAAGGGGATGATGTGTATTGAAATACGAGTCCAGAGGGAGAGAATGTATTCAAAAACTATCTACTGTATATAGCATAATAATCCCAGTATTTCATAAACTCGTAGGAAAGTATTAAATAAAAATAAATTACAAATGTCTGTGGCTTGATTGCAAATCATTTCAGAAAAAAGGGGGGCAAAAAAAATCCTTTGCGAAATGTGGAAACCATCTTGTGTTAAACAGCACCAGAAAAAAAAATATTCTAATTGTAAAAAGCAAACGTCAGTTATAGTTATTACAGTGGCCATGTTGTTTCCAATAACAATTTGGCATTTTATTTAGTCTGTAACAATCTACAATTTAAATTTAAAATAAAGATTTTTCTTTTATTTCCCTCTGAAGTTGTGTGCCAAGCACAGCAGAGCAGAATGTAACATCTGTTGATGATTAAAACAAGCTTTCCTATGGGCCCTGAATACAAAGTAAACATGGATTTTATCCATAGTCAACAGCATTTACAAATGTAAAGGGAGGAAGCTACTGAGTTTTTGAAGAATGAGCTGCGAGAGAGGAAATCTAAGTACGGGGACGGCAGATGGCGATAATTGGTTCCATATCGGGAAAGGCTTCGATTAAAAAATAAAGAGGACAGAGTCCTGTATTATGCTGCTGGTTTATTAAAGCGCCCTTTATGTGCCGCGATTCCCCCGGGTCGAGCGGCACCTTTCCAGGCTGGCCACTGGTGTCCGTGGGCAGCGAGCACGGCCGCGCCACAGAGACTTTCCTCACTCCTCCCCACGCAGCCCTATAAACGCTTCGCTGGCAGCAGGCAAGGAATTTAGTGCGTGGACCTAGAGGCTAGTAGTCTTGCATTTTATACTAATTTAGACACAGGGGCCACGGTGTCCGAGGTGAGAGGCTCCTGTACCTCGGTGATGCCCCCGCTCTCTGCTTCTGCCCTGTTCAGTCACGTGTCGTGTGATTCCCCACCGGTGTTCAGCCGTCCTCGCTGGGACCTGCTGCGGTTTATCTCTCACCGAGGCAAAATGCGGGTTTGTGCTTCTCCTCCCTGTGTCTCTGGTCTGGTCTGTCCATGCTCGTTACATGACTCAGTTTCACCGTATTAAAGAGCTAATTATTACTGCTGGAATAATTTCATTTCGCAGGGCTTTGCCCAGGCTGTTGGCCTTGCTTTGTCTTGCTCTGATTTTTTTCCAGTTATACTTAGTGTAGAGTACGGTAAGTGAAGTGTCAGAATGAAATTCCAGTTTGCTGAGATTTACCTGCTTCCCGGGGAGAGGACAAACCTCCTCCAGCTCCAGGCCCTGAGCCAGCCCCAGGCTTCCACAGGAGTTTTTTTTTGACTCTTCTTTCAAATCTGGGCTGTTTTCAGTTTGCAACAAAAGCCACTTTTTTTTTTTTTTTTTCCCCCCAAAAGTGTTTTGTACTGTTCCAGTTCATATGTTATTTTGGAATTCATTTCAGTTTTTAATTGCAATTTCTTCTTTCCTCACTTCCATCCTCCTTCAATGTTCTTTCCAACTGGAAGCTGTTATGAGCGAGCTCTCAGCGCAGGCACCCGTGGAAGTGCCTTTGGAGCCCTGCACAAACACAGAGTGTTAATCTGGCGCTCGCTCGCTTTTTTTTTTTTTTTTTCCCCTTTTCCTTCCGTCATTTTATAATTACCTGAGGTGGTAACAGCTCTTAAGAGCCTCGTCTGTCACCCTGGAACCAAATGCTTTTCATTGAAAATTAAGGAGAGGCTTCAAAAGTTTTAGTTCTTTCAGCAATGAAACATAACAGTCCTCCAGTAGAAAGAGTATTTTGATGATGGATCCCATTACAGCGGGTAATGTAGGATGTAAGTACGCTTTTGTGGTTAAGAGGAAACATAAAGACTGGAGGCTTGTGCTGCTTCCAGAGACGTGCCAGGCGGGCTGTGGGCGCTGCCTCGCCTAGAGAAGGCTCCGTGCGCATCTCAGGGGCTTTGTCGAGGTGTTGGAGCCCGTGGGCGCCTCACACGAATCCCTGCCCGGCAGCAAAGGCTCTGGGGAAGTGGAGCCACTGGCCCTGCTCTTCTTCTGGGGGTTAGGAACCCATCTCCTGAAGCCGTGTAGCTGGACCGCTGTTAACTATTGCAGCGACGGCGAGAAGGTGCTGAGCAAGGAGGTGGTTACTCTGAGACTGAAAAGGAGGCAATTTGTCATGATGATATGAAAAACGTGCATTAAATTTAAAATGCAAAAAGAGAAACTGCATGGAATTCAAAATTACTTTTAAATTGCTGAAAGAATGTATAGGAAGAGTTGTAGGCAAAATAAAACTAGATCAAACCAAAATAAGTGTCCAGATCTGCTGAGACACGTGTTTTGGGCAGAGTTTTCCCAAACTCGTAGCTTTAGCAAAGTCTTCAGGTAACCGATATTATACTTAAATGTCCAACTTCAAAGGGAAATGACTGCGGAAGCAGCCTGGCTTTTATTTTTAATTAAAAATTTGAAAGCATTACCTGAGTGGACCCCAAAAGTTAAAAAGCAGAAGGCAAATAAAATATTATGTCTTTTAATGTCTTTGAAGTTGAACGTTCCAATTGCTGGATCCCGTTATCTTGGGGGGGTTTGTGCATGTTTGCGGGCGGGCGTCCCGCATCAGGCTGGATGGGTGAAGCGGTGGAGATCGCAGAGGTGTCCACAGGGTAAGGCACTTGCCAGGGATGTGCTGGAGGTGGAGGAGGTTCCCACCTCATCTGTGGGGCTGATACTGGGTCTTTCAGGAGCCAGATCCCAGTTCTTCCCCTTTAGGACCCATGTAGGAGGAGTGCCCAGTGCCTCTTGCATTTCAGCAGCTGGCCATTAATTGTGCCCCGTGATGGTGTGTGTGGTGGCACCACAGCTGTACCTGGCTGGTTCACAGAGTCTTTTGTAGGTAACTTCACCGAAAAGCCAGCCTGTCCTGCTGCCCACATCACACCGCGTAGACTTCCCTAGGGCAGCTCAAAAAGTTTACAAATAGACCACTGATGTTTGAGCAGATGTGGTGAAAGCGCCGTGCGTTAAATGGCTTTATGATCAGGGAACACTTTGCTTCTCAAAAAAGAAAAAACACCCCAAAATTCACCCCTCACCAACCCTTCTCTCCGCTCTGGGAAGGGCCGGGCGAGCCGTGGTACCCGGCACTTGGTGCTTGCAGGGCCCTTGGCCTCCTCCCAGCTTCCACAGTTTTCCAGGCACTAATTGCTTTGGAGGCCCAGCCGAGAAGTGGAGCCCTTCCAGCAGATGATTATACTTCATCTGCTGGCCCCAGAAGCGAGGCTGCTGGAGAGCTGAGTGCCAGCCCAGGCCTCTCCGTCATGTTATGGCGTGCTACCAGAAGGCCACCAGACTAGCTCTGTCTTTCCTTTTAAATAAGCAACTTAATCATTCTTTGCTTGCAATTAAAATTTTGAGTTGGTCACATGTGTTGTAAATCTGCGCATGGAGAACTTATTTAACTAATAAAAATTAGCCTGAAGTTGTGTTTACCTGAGCAACTGGAAACAAAACTCTCTGGATACATCAGCTCCCCTCTCCTACGAGCGAGCGTAAAGCCTCTGTTCCTCTGGAAGCTTGTGCAGAAGCTAGCCAAGGACCAGCCCAATCCCCTTTTATTAAAGCCATTATTCCAGCTTCTGAGCAATTTGGAGTCCGGCCATAGCGTAGGATGGGAACACCTTGTAACACTTACAGATGATCTCCTGCTTTCCATGGATCAAGGCCAAGCTTCCGTTTTAGCTTTCTTGTTTTCTCTGCAGGAGGAGATGGGGTGGCTCACGAAGCGTTTCTGGTCCAAGGGGCGGTGAGTACGACAGCAGTGGCTGTAAGGGGTGTCTCCACCACCGCGTGCCCTTCCTGGGGGTGTTCTTCCTGCTGCTCTGCACCATCTTACTTGGGCTGCAAGAACTGATGAAATAAACTGGACTCACGTGCCAACACTATGTGACAATAGTTGGTTGGGCTTACGTTTTGCCATCTGCTTCTATCGGTGGTGTGACCCAGTATTCCAGGGTCTGCTTGAGAAGATCAACTCAAGTGAAGGATGGTGCTTGTTGCCCTCAAACCAAGGTGAAGTAGCTTCCTGCGGTAGCGAGGGTCTGGCTGGGGTGTGATAACCCCCATGTGCTGTCTGGTGGCCCGTATCTCTGACCCCCACCATGGCTGGTCCCCCACTGTGGGAAGCCCTGCGAGGGGCTTGCTGCCTGGTGCAGCCCTGTTTGCCCAAAGGCTCTGCCTCAGAGTCAGTCAATTCAAACAACACTGTGAAACCTAAAAAATCAATGTTTGCTCAACAAGACTCTGTACGAAACATTTGTGACTCGAGTTAATTTTATTCCCGTCCTCTAATATTTTATTGATCAAACTCTGTATTAACTTCCATTACTTTCTGCTGAGGATTGATGTCAGGTTAAGTAACCTGTAGTTACAAGTCTCGCTCGCTCTGTGTGAGGACAGATATCATCTTCACGTTCTTCCAGGGTCCTGCGATCGCCCCGGTCTGTTAACTTCCTTCAGTTCATATTGACAGATTAGGGATCTCTCTCGGCAACTCTTTTATGACTTGGTAGCACAAGGCATCCAGAGACCACCAGACTTTAGATTGTTGAGTACTCCCCGTGGCTAGAAATAGACTCAGTTCCTTGTCTTCATCCGCTCGGACTATGCTGTCTGTGTCTTTCCTAACAAAATGTTTATTGACCGGTTCTGCCCAGCCTGGATCCTTATTAATAATGTAATAATCTCCATCGAATAATAAACCAGTTCTTGGAGTTTCTTTTGGTGCTGATAGGCCTAATGCACTTCTCCTTGCTGTCCTTAGTTTGGCCAGCCCAGACTTTGACAGCTTCCTTCTTCTATCAGCAATCTACACCTCAAAACATCTAAAACTGTATTGATTCCTGCTTCTTTTCCTACCCTGTAACATAGATAATGTTGGTCTGGAGCTCTCACTGGAAAAGGCAGTTTGGAGATGCTGACAGTCCATGGTGGCAAGCAGAGGTGGAGGCTTGCCCTGCCCATCCCCAGGGCTCTCCCATCTAAGAGCCCCATCCTCTCATCAAGGTGGTCAGTAGCCTGGGGTTGGGCATCTCTGAAGGTCTTATGAAAAGGGAAATAACAAACAGCTTTTCCCTTTAGCCACTTGTCATAGAATCATAGACTGGCTTAGGTTGGAAGGGACCCTAGAGATCATCTAATCCAACCTCCCTGCCACGGGCAGGGACGCCTCTCAACTAGACCAGGTTGCTCAAGGTCTCATCCAACCTGGCCTTGAACACCTCCAGGGAGGGGACATCCACAGCCTCTCCGGGCAGTCTATTCCAGAGTCTTGCCACACCCTTGTACTGAAGAACTTCTTCCTAAGATCTAGTCTAAACCTACTCTCTTTCAATTAAAACCGTTTCCCCTTGTCCTGTCGCTGGGCATCCTTGTGAGAAGTCCCTCGCCTGTATGTGTTGTCATAAGACTCAAGTTTGTTGCTGAACAAAATTGAGATTTCTTGTGGTTGAGCCCAAGTTGGGACAGACCGCTATGAAAGAGACCATTTTTCCTGCTCCCTATTCAGGCAAAACTTGTGCAATCTTGTGTTCACTGCTTCTGCAGTCGATGCAGAGTCTCCAGAACAAATAATTATATGACCACTTGCCAAAAAATTGCCTTGCAGCAACTTTAAAATACTCAGATGTCGACAGCTTTTGAGGTTTGGTTGTTTATGTAACTCAGATGGTCTGCGTGGTACATTAAAACAGGTATGCGGGCAAGGTTTCTCCCCGCCTTTTGTGGTTTGATTTTTTTAACAGATTGTCAAGATGGCAATCTCCTTTTGGGTTATTTTTTTTCTTTCACTACAATAAAATGCCTACCTTTAGGCTGTTCTGAAGTTTGCTCTTTGAATGTTTAAAAGGGAAGTGCTCAGATGATTTATGGAGAAGATAATAAAGAACGGTCGCAGCCTGAAATTGGAGGGTTAAATGTGCTGCTTCCTGCTGGTCCGGACAAACCCCACAGGCAGGGCTTGTGCGTATCTCCGGGAGCCTGCCTGCTGTCCGGGCAGGTTGCTGGGCTCAGCCGCCAAGAGAGGACGGTTACGGGGTCAGCTTCCCACCAGCATCTCAAAGTTCCTTGAGTGCTCTTTAGTGGGAAAAATGATGGTGGCGTGATAACATGGGTTCAAAGTAGCCCCGTAGATGCAGGGTTTGTGGAAAAGGGCTTTGACTTCATCCAAGTCCTGCCCTGGTATTTTTTGATGGGACTGATACCGATATAATTAAGTGATTGCAGTAGATATGGCAGGAAGAGACAAGTTACGCTTCCTGCATGTGCCTTCCTGGTCTTCAAACAATACCCAAGAGCAGCAGAGGTGCCGACTCAGTCTTCAGAAGTGGCCCGGGAGCTGATGGTCGTAAGTGTGCCTGAGATGGAAAATTGCAGGCTCGTTAGCCAGGTAAAAGGATTCTTCGAAGGTCGCTCCCGGATTCTTCCCCATGGTGGGAGGAAGGCAGAAGATTCCCATTAGCAGATTTGAGTAGAAGATCCCTCCTCTTCTCACAGACACGACTGAAAAGCTAGTGCTGCTCTACAGGTGGAAGATCTGGCTACCAAACGGAAAACTCAACAAACGTCTCAAGAGCAAGAACAGCAGTAAAGGCAAACTGTTCAATGGGTTATTTACAGCCACGTGGCCGGCCCTGAATGAATTCTGTGCGCTTCCTTTGAGAACGTCTAGTAAGCTGAGAGATGAAGTAAGCATCATCCAACTAGCTTTGGAGCATGACGAGTAGCAAGGGGTTTCATAATCCCAGGTTATTTATAGAAGTTAGAAGGGGAAGAATGAAATTCAGCCTTGAACCCTACAGGTGATGGAGCTGCCTGTGTCTGAAAGTACTAATCCATCACAGGGGGATTCAGCAGGACAGAACCTGGGCGGCAGTCGTGCTGCAAGACATTTCAGGGCAACAACAGACTGCGAGTGAGATGGGAGTTTGCAGTGTCCTAGAGGAAGAATGAACAGTGGAGATCTGGGCTGGTGGCACTAAACCAGCTCGGTAAAGAGCAGGAGGACACCCATGACCCTCGCGCTCAGCCGGGGCTGCGGCTGGGAACCTGTGCTCTGCTCTGGCACCACGTCAGCGGCTTTCTGTTAACAAACTGGAACAAGTTCACAGAAAAGCAACAAAGAGAACCAGGGACCTGGAAGAATTGACTTACGAGATTAAGAGAGGTAAATTTTTGCGGCTTGGCTAAGCAGTGACTAAGCAGCCACCTCAGCACACAAAAATGCTGTGAGCAATCATGGAAAGCTCTGTTATCCAGCAGGATGCCCACCTCAATAATTAAAATATTCAAAAAAATAGCCAATGATGAGATCTTTAAGCAAAACCAGGAGAAAACTGATTACTAGGGAGCTTTGTAGCAAGGCTGGGTGACAGCAGAGTATGTAGTATGGTGAAACGCTGTATGTTGCTGAGATGTCCGGAGCCATTTGATGTTCTCACCATTCCCAAATGCCAAATACACAGAGATTCCCGAGGGAATATTGCACATATATTCTTTGGTGTTGCTTAGGTGCAAACTTAGCGGTTTTATCTTGAGAAATCTGTATGTGGATGTGCATGAAAACAACCTTTGCAGCTTTTGGGATCCTCATGTACCTACTTCACACCTTGAATCTCTACTGCAGCACCCACCTTATTGGTCTGCAAGATGCTTAGACCATAATTTTGCATCCCAGGCCCTGATGTTGGGTGGCACCCCAACTAATGTCTGCAATAACTTCTAGGCAGACCTCAAATGTGGTCAGCCTTGGAGAGCAGTGCCCAGAGGAGCGCGTGTGGGGCAGCTGGGAGAGCAGTCCTGGCTCCCCAGGAGGTTTCTGTTTGACTTGACCTGTCACAAGCGATGATGCTGCAGAAGTCAATCCTGCACATCTAGCAGCCCGCTCCGGGGCGGCGTTGTCTGGTGCAAAATCAAGCCAAATGCTCATAAACTTGCAAGACCGCCTTGATAAAACACTAAGATATCAAAACGTATTAACATGGTTTTCGCTCAGCCCCGGCCTCGATGCTCGTGGCAGGTGAATCGCTTCTGGGCACCAGCGCAGCAGGGACGGGGCTGCTCAAAGGCATCGCTGCAGCGACGACGTTCATGGCACTGATCCTGGCACAGGACCATGGGGGAACAACAGCTCTTCCGCATCACTCTCCCATTTATTGTTTCAGGGTATCTGTATGATAACAGGTGGGAAAACATCTCCTCGGAAAGCCAGCGAACTCCAAACCGATGAGACAGAGACGGTGATAAAACTAGTTTCTGCACTTGCTTCATTTCAGGCTGTTAACTAAATAACACGACACTGTGCTACGTAATGAAAGGATTTCCCTCTTCCAGTAAAGGAGAATTCTGCTCAAGGCATCTCCGCACAAGAAACTAACACCACGGCTGTCTCAAAACAGAGCGTGGAGTTCCCGGGGGTGTGGAGGCCCCGCGCCGCCCTGCGCTCCAGCAGCAGAGGCTACAGGAGTGGGCTTGCACATTCCTAACACGCTTTGGCACCTGCAGTGCAATGAACCCCCCTGTTCGGGGTTTAGCTCGTGAGAAAGAGAGAAAAGGGTCATCTGTAACGAGGTTAAAGCATGGGGCTGTGGCCACTGTGCGTGTCCTTCAGCCAGGCCTCAGCGGTGGCTTTCATAAGTCACCCAGCAGACCCTGACTGGGGCCACTGGACACTGACACAGCAGAAGGAGAAGTTGTGCTAGTAGCATCTGAACCGGTTGGCACCAAACCCAGGAGACGTGCCAGGGCTTCCCGGGCACACGCCAGCGAGAGGGACCGTGCCCGGCGCTCGGCACCTCTCGGCGCGTGTGTCCAGGGGTGCCTGGGCACAGCTCTCTGTGCCCAGACAGGACTAACAGCCCTGCTGTTAGCACGTACGCCTTGGGCGGCTGCTGCTCTTGTCTATTCTAGTACAGCCCGGCGTTCCCTTCCACTGCTTTGTTCAAGTATTCATCCTTTGCCTGAATTATTTATTCATTCATTCTTTTTCCCCCCCTTAATTTTTCCTTCTGTCTTTCCCCCGCTGGTGTCAGATGAATTCCTATTTCTCCAGCAGCTCAGCACGGCAGGGATTAATGCGGCTGGAGCACAACTGCAGCCCTGTCGGGCAGCTGCAGTGACCTCCTCCAGGAAAAAAAAAAAAAGAAAAAGGGAAGTATCCAGCAGTTAGAAATAGGGGGAAAAAACTCTGGATACCTCTTGTTCATTTTCACAGCAGACGTGTTCGCAGCGTCTCCGCTCCCCTGGGAGATGAAATACGGTGCAAATCTTTAATAGAAGGTAAAATTGAACGTGCAAATATTGAGTACGAGTTGTGTTGAAAGAAATTGCCCCCAAACCCACGCAAACTCCAAGGGCTTGGCTGAGGTTAACAATTACGGGCTCTCTGCTCACGGTTCTTATTGTTTCAAGCAGCGTGATGCAGGAGAAAGTGTCTCCTTTCCTGTTGTCCTTCTGCTAATGGCATGATGAATTCTGATTACGCTGCAATTGCATCCCTGCGACGGGGAAGGCCGCGGTAACTATTTGGGACATCAGTTTTCCTTCTGCCAACTTTCAGGAGCATTTTATAGGATTAATATTCAATAAAAACCCCTTAACATTAAAAAAATGCTTAGTCCCACAATTGTTATTAAATTCTTTTCCTGTGCCATAATGCGGATGCTTTGATCTAAAGTCCTGCAGTTTCTGGAAGGAGCTTGCGTGATTACGATAATGTGCAGTGCTCTTTCTGCTATTCCTATAGGGAAAATAAACCCCACATTAGTTCCATATTAGTACCTGACTTGGAGAAGTTAAAAAGTGCCAGAAAAAGGTTAACCAGAGTCAAGTACACATAAGAGAGCTGCGATTATTAGTGTTAGGGGAGCCATTGGAAAAAAACATTTCTGCTTTTACAGAAGAATTTATTGGTGTCTTTGCTTCTGGCTGCTTTATGCATTTTAATAAAGCAGTAGCAGCAATAACAGGGTGTGGGAGTTGGTTACGCCTGTGTCGAAAGCAAGCGTTGGTCTGGGCGATACTGCCCCAGTCCTGCCTCCAGCCTGTTTGCTGGCACCGGCGCTGGGACGGGGAGTCGAGGGGAGAGCCCTCGACCCAGCGCTGCCCAGAACTTCACATTCCTGACTGCAGGCTCCGCTCGGGCTCCCCGACTTGCCAGCACACGAACGGATCCATGTGGAGAGCCATTTAAATGAAGGCAATAATTGCTTTTGTGTGTTAAAAGTTACAGGCGGCCTCCAAGCAGCTTTGGCAATTTCCCTGCCAAATGTCTGGGATTATTTTGGAAACGGGCTCTATTGAAAACAGTCCGAGATAGCCCCGCACAATTAGGGTAAAACCCGGGGGTCTGCTGAACACAGCTGGGCCCAGAGAAGCCGGTTTTGGTGCAGTAGATGGTAAAATGCTTATTGTGCATGGGGAAGGGGATGTGCCAACCGGAGGGACCTGCCACCGAAGGGGTTGTGCCCACCTGACAGACCTGCCACCAGTTCCTGTCAGAAGCGGACCCTGGCAGAGATGAACGCGGGGTTTAACCCCATCCTGCTGTTCCTACAGTCATTGCCTTAATACAAACACTCAACAAAAACCTCAGTATTTTTTTTAAAAAAAGCTGGAAATGATCATAGGATCATAGAATCATTTAGGTTGGAAAAGACCTCTAGGATCATCTAGTCCAACCTTCATCCCAACACCTCCCTGACCCCTAGACCGTGTCCCGAAGCACCACATCTACTTGTTTTCTGAATACCTCCAGGAAGTGAGTGATACTTCCCTCTGGTTTGCTGTAGGTGGGCAGCTAAGGTGCACGGACTGTCCACGGCAGGTTACCCCTCCGCAGAGGCGGGTCAGTGATTTAAATCCCTTACGAGACCACAGGTACTGCAGGGAAATTGTGTTTTGTTCATACAACGGTTTGCTTGAAAAGACGTGTATGAAATGTTGGCAGCCAGAGCAAACAGAAATGGTCTGTGGCTTGCACACCGTGTATTTGGAGAACACGGGTGTGTTCGGTCCATGTGGAAGCCACATGACCGTGCAGGTTTCTGTATTTCAGATGTTATCCATACTGACCTGCTCTTCTTTGCATGGGTTTCCTTTCAGAAGGGATCTTTCTTGCCAGAGGTTTGCAGCCGTGGATGTCCTGATCTCTCGCTGGCCTTACACTTTAATACCAACTGGAGGATGGGTCTGGAGGGTCAGATTTTGCCCCACGATCTCTCTTTCCTCAGGTGTTTACCTTTCTAGAACTTCTTTCTTTGCTTTCACAGCGGGGTTCTGATCTCAGGCTCCTCTTGTCTGCTGCTGTAGACTTTGCTGCTTTCTTGGTAGTGGTAATTTTTCACATTGTGTAAAGGTCCCGTGCACCCATTTGGGGAGAGTGGGAAAGCGTTTTGCTTCGCACGTCCGCGAGCCCATCTGCACACCCACATCTGGAAAGACTCTCGCTGTCTGTCATGTTAGTGCACAGGGACGAGACTTCTGATGGAAACAATTCTCAAAGCGCTGCTGGATAACGAGAAATCCTTTGCGAAATGTGGATTTGCATTTAAGATTCTTTCCTGCACCCATTGTCTGCAGGACGTTTTACTCCATTTCCACTGTCCCGAGTCTAAACTCCTAATCTCCTCCCGAGGTGTTTCAGTTTGAGCCGATATTCCTCCGTTGCTCCTTCATTTCCATGGTTTTCAGAGCCCAGGCTCCATCCCAGCCCTCTTCCCTTCCCTCGGCATCCTCACCACTTTTCTGCGCTGACACCCTCTAAGATGGGTGCATGTTTGCGAGGAGAACAAAATTTTCCAAAAGTGTCATTATCAACAGTTTGTTCTTAAGCTGAGAAGGTAAATCCGGCGGAGAGCTGGGAGGGTTTGCCTTGGACAGGAGCTGCTCCGTCATGTCCGATCTGTGGACGATGAAGGAGTGAACGTGCTCTGGGCTGGCAGAGGAGAGGAGGAGAGGGGCTGCTGTCCCCCCCAGGACCACACAGCAAGTCAAGACAGTCCTGGAGAGTTTGAAAAATGGTTGGAAATTACAGAGTTGAAATTCAATGAAGACACACCTAAATCTCCATACTTATTTATTTATTTATTTTCCCTTCCTAAATACAAACTGGAGAGAAACTGGCTAGGCAGCAGAACTGCACAAAATTTGGGGAGGTAACCAGAAATGGATGGTGACTTATCTGGTCACCGTCACCTGATGGTGACAGGTCTGGCTGGTGTGTATACATCAGTGTCTCGGTGGCAGAGCCTTCTGAGATGTGTCACTTCTTTATTAAGCTGTAGTTATTACCTTGCCCGGGTCAGGGCTGGCGAGGCCTCGCTTACGTGTCAGTGTCTGGTTGGAGCATCACACTTGGAAAAATACAGTAAGTAATCGGTGGGAAACAGGAGAGCAGAGAAGCAGCCAGATCACCGGGTAGGAACAGGCTGATGGGATGTGCAAAACCTCCTTCTTTTGTACCCATTTTGGAGGCATTGCATCCCCAGCCTCCTGCCGTTCTCCCCGCCAGCCGGTCTTCTGCTGCTCTCATGTTCTGGCCGTTGCTCTCAGGTATCGACATCTCTGAGGCCTCTTTCTGCTGCTGTGTTTGCGACTTGGGCATCACAATGTTCTCCTTCACAAAAAAGCAGCCCTCAAATCAAAGAGGGAAATAAAATGCCCGGTGCTTAATGATGGGCTAGAGGCAGAACTTTTATTTCATGCTTTGTCCCTGCAATTTCCCCCTTTGTTTTACAGGGTATGACTTTACCAAAAATAGTCAAAGGAAGAAAATAAAGTTTAAAGCTTCTGGGAACGAGCCAAGTTTTCCATGCTGAAAATCAATTATTGCCTAATATTTTGAAGTCAAGATCCCCGCGCTCTGGCAATAGGCCAGTTCACCCACGCTCACCTGCTTTGTACTTTATTCACAAGAGTCAAAGATCTTGCGAATAAAACTTTTTATTTCCAGAGAGTTTTGAGTTTCAAGGGCGTGCTGACGCTCAGGGCCGGCGCTGCCAGCAGAGGAAGGTGACTTCTCACCACAAGCTGTGCGCTTCTCAGGGCTACCGACAACAAAGACAATTATTACACAAAATCAAATGATTGCTTTTGGAAAGAATTGCAAGGGGGCATAATGAGACAGTGGGCATTTTTAAGGTTACTTTACTGCGCCGGAGCTGCACAAGATGGAAGTAATTTATCTCCTCTTGGTAATGCTCCTCTCTGGTCTAGCAATTTGTCAGGAATGTGAATCCAAGAAGCAGTGAGTGTGGATGTGGTGGGAGGAGGTGAGGCGAACGGAGGAGCGAGAGAGAGAGGAGGCATTTAAAATTAGCTTCGAAATATTGTACATCTCATTAAAAATGTAATCATGCATAAAATGAGATCAATGAAAATTTATCTGAAAGTGCAAGGAAAAGGCGTTTTCTGGTGTGATACTGGGTATAATAGTCTGGATTTTAATTTAGTCAGTTTGCAACAAAAAATCCCTCCAGGCTAAATAAAACAGTTTCCCTCCCAGTTATTGTATGGACAGCTAATTTTCTGCACCTTTCCTTCTAATATTCAACCTTATCTCTTGCTGGAGAGAGGTTTCAATATACCGCAGAGTTTGTTTTCTTTACATTTTCTATTACTGCAATTTAATTTGCATGATAAATGATGAGAGGTAGAAACACGATAAAAAGCAGCAGAACATTTCTTTATTAATTTTGTTTAAATTAGTGTAACTTTTCACTGACTGTGCTTTTTACACAGAAAGCCTGGCTAGAAATTAGTTTAAGACTCCATATTGCAGTTAGGAAAAATGTAATGCTGGGCAAGAAGCCCCTGCCTCGCGTGCCAGCTTGCGTGTGCTTATGGCCGTGTGTTTTCGTCCTGCCCTGCGCTGTGTCCAACGCTACCTCTGGGCCAGGCTGGTGAAACCCCAACAACTTCATCCCGAAGCTGTGACCGCAGAGTGGGTTTAGATGTGTTTTATACGTGCATGGCATAGTGCTGAGTCTGTTGTCGGCTCTTCAAACCCCTTCCTAACGTCACTTTTGCAGCCTTGGAGGGAGCACCGGGAGAAGCCCCAGCAAGGAGTTATTGTCAGTGTTCCTGGTTTCTAGCGAGGGAATCTGAACGTGTTTGTCCGAGCTGGCCGCGTCCTCCCCGTGCTGGTGGATGCTGGGCAAGGCCACGGGGATGCTGGGCAAGGCCACAGGGATGCTGGGCAAGGGCACGGGGATGCTGGGCAAGGCCATGGGGATGCTGGGCAAGGCCACGGGGATGCTCGGCGAGCTGCACCCCACGCTGCCCGGCTCGGCGGCAGCTCTCAGCTTTTGGGGGAGCGCTTCTGAGCATTGGGAGAGAGCCTGGGCTTGGTTCTAGGAATAGCAATGAAGTGCCCGGTGGTGTTTGGGTAAAGCTGCTCCATGATCCTGGAGCCCAGTCCTCCTGAGCCAGCTCTGGGATTCGGCTGGCAGTCACCAGTGGGTGAGGTATCACTTCTCTGTTTATCTGTCTGCATCCAGGCTTGTTATAATACCTGAAAATGGCTTGGCCATCCTCACCCTCCCTCCTCACCCTCCCTCTGCTCACAGCTCGGGGTTTGTTTCGACAGCGCAAAGATTTGATCGACTTCACTCAGCGCTGGCAGGCTCCCCTCAGTGCTCCCCGCCACAAACCCAGGGCACCATCCTGCCCTCGGGGAACATACATTTACACGGTGACAAGTGTATTTCTACAAGAATACTTAAAGAGAGACATATATATAAAACACTGGGATTGCCGAATGTATTCCACTGTAGCATTTTGGGGATTTTTTTGTCCTGTAAGCCTTAATTCCATCGGTGTTTTCTGCAGCCATTTGTAAAGACACAAGAAAAAGCACCAGCAATGGAGATTTGCCACAAATGTCCTTCTTCCCCCCCTTTTCTGTCTGCCAAATGACATTTCATTGCAGTAGGGTTGAGTTATAAACTTCTGAAAATTGCCTTTTTTCCTTCTCCGTGCTGCAAGAAAAATACAGGCAGCACAACAAAATAATAAATAAAAGTTGTAATCCAAGCCGGCAGTGCTGCCTCAGCTCCCGCTGCGCTGCGGGCTGCGTCCAGAAACAATCCTCTGTGAATATATGTTGGTTTTTTTTTTAGAGAAAAGGTGAAAAGGAGATTATTTGTGTTTCAAATGCCGAAAGTTGGGAAACACTGAGCTCAGTTTTCTTTGCTGTGTCCTGCAGCGCGAGGGAGGCTTCAGATTTATGAGAAACTTCTCAAGAAGCTCCCCTGGCAGTGTCTCCTCAGGTGATGCTCGGGACAGGCACTTGGGCAGACACCCCACACAAGCTGCCTTTTCTATCGCTGACTCATATTTTCCTCTCACGCTGCCTTCTCCCTGCCTTTGTTTCTATGATTCTCTCCTCTCTGGGCTATCCCTACTCCCCTCTAGTTCCCTGACAGTCTGACTCCACTAAGATCAATGCTATTAATGGATATATCAAACTGGCATCATGTGGTAAATCGGGGCTTAATTTCATATATGTTCTTTATCTCCAGAGATGGCCAAATGCTTTGCAAAAATAATGTATTGATCTACACGTGTAATAGGACTGTATATGTGTTTGGACATCTACATTAAATAATTTATTTTTATATATGAGGAACTTGTCTTCTCCCGGGTGTCGTCCCAAGGAGTAATCAGATCAATATGTTTCGGCTGAGAAGCAGAAAATGTGATCAAGTTTTATGTATTATGGCAGGGGATGAATTCTGCATTAGTTTGGACTTGTTGCCGCCTGCCAGAGGGCAAAAAACTCCAGCGGTGTTTGAACCAGAGAAGCAGCTTTGTACAAAGGGACAGTGCACCCGGGGAGGGCTGTGGGGCCCCTGGAGAGTTCATGTCTACATTTTTGAGCCCTCACTGTCTGTGATTCCCTCTAATGTAAGAGTATTTGCTCTATTTCAAAGAGAGAAATTTCCCAGGATAAATGGGGAGCCTGTTGCTGAAGGGGACATCTGCTTGCTGGTGGCTGTTCATTGCTTAGCTTACTGTGGACTTGCAGCTTCTGGAGAGTTTGGAGAAGATCTCCAGGGATCTACTTCAGAAGGACTGAAATTTGAACTGTTTCTTGTGTTGGCCATTGGACTCTTGTCCATCTGAGCATTGATTTCTGCACAGGAGTGGTGGCTGTTCTCCCTGACAGGCAGTAGGAGGGTTCAGAGCCTCAAGGATGAGCCCACTACGTGGTCTTTTCCCTGGAAGGAAAACCCCTAAAACTCTGGCCTACCCAAACCTGCTGCTGACAGCTGTGTCAGAACCCGAGTTGGGGCAGATCGTTGTCCCTCTTTCTTCTGAGAGACACAACCATGTAGATTTTAAAGGGTCTGAGGAAAAGAAAGAATAGGAAATCTTTGGTCCACCAAACCAGAAAGAGCCCTTTGTATTCCTTTCACCCTTTTATCGCTGCGTTCCGCAGACAGAAGTTTTGCCTGTATGACACGGCTCCATCTGCCCTGTGAACCTCCTGCCCATCATGAAACCTTCTCTTGTTATTCCTAAAGTTTCTCCCAGTTCCTTCTGTTGCGCGCCTTCCAAAGGCATCGTTATACATACGGCTTCTAACATTAAACCTCCTCATTTTACCGTTAAAATGAGTCTCATGGCCATTACACAGCGCATTATGTGCTCCACATAACGGTTCGGTGTGATCCATCTGGTTGGATGTTTGCGTTATGATGTCTTCCTCTTCGTCTGACGTGCACAGAACAGAACGTGCTCCGCTTTGCTCCCTCTGGGGTTGTTTTTTTTTTCTGATAACACTACCAGGCTGTTCACAAATCCTTAATTGGATTTGTCCATTCCAAGTTGGTGCATTTTTTGACTTGCCACGCTTTCATCCACCAGCCATGGGCTGGGATGTGTCAAATAACCTTTTAAAGTCCAAACAGCTTATGTCCCGTGTTTTCTTCCTGTCTGGAGTCTGTGTTACCTCTTTACAAAATTCCAGCAGATTTGTCAAACAAGATTTACCCTTTGTAAGACTCTGCTGGCTACTTTTTCTATCTGCTCACATTTCCGCAGATGTTTTGTGATCTCATCACTTATTAATGTCTCCATGATTCTGTCTTCTGCGGAAGTTACACAGTTATTACTGGTTAATGTGGCTGTGAACGCGCCGCCCCCTTCTTCACCGTGAGGCTGCCTCTGATGACAAGGATCTGCTCAGGAGGGGCTTGAAGCTGAACGGGAAGAATCTTTTTGGGGTCTCAAATGTGAGGAATTTAGAAATACCTCTGTTTTCTTAATCTATTGCTTTGTTACTGTTACTTAATTACCTTGTCCACAAGGAGCTGGGGTATTTCCAGTAAGGCATGGGTGGAGAGGCCCTGCCAGGAAGGTCTCCCACCTTCCCTGTCTCTCCTTAACAACCTGTCCCACAAACATCGCTTCAGCCCCGCAGTTACAGACATCTTTCATTTCCTTTCTCTTCCAGGCTGACGGGGCTTTTACTCCTACCTTCTGACTCGTGAAGCAGTTGCCCCGGGACTGTGGCTGACTCAGGGTGCTTCTCACATGGTAGATGAGAAAGAAGCCTCTCTAGATCACCAAAGGTAGAGGAGCTGCCTTAAAACCCCTCCGAGTGCTGGCTGCCAGCAGCTGATGCTAACCAGGGCGCTGCCTTCCCTTGGCTTTTTCACAGAGCCATCCGAAATGACACTAATTTGATTTTGCTCTTCTTGTGGTCTTCAAAATGTTTCATTTCACTTGATTTCCAGAATGCCATTTTGCCTCCCATACGCGCAGTCAGGAGACAGCACATGTAAACAAATACATCCAACGGGAGAACCCCGGGGAGGGTGGCATCGTGTGTCCCATCCCCACCCTTCATCTCCATCCTTCAAAGGAAATAAAACTTTATGGGGCAGCATGAGAACTTTTTCCAGAGTTGTTCCTGCTTCAGGACCATTGGAGTGGCTGAGAATGGAGGTATGTCCAGGCTGCAAAAGTTTATGGGAAAGTCGTAAGCTCCATGAAGAGCATGGAATTTGGATCGGATACAAGTCAGCCTCTCCATTACACATCTACGGCTCTCTGCATATTTGTGATTATCCTTATGAATAATGTAAGCTACTGCTTTCAGCTGGGAGAGACTCGGAGAAGGGGCTCGGGAACATGTCTGAGTGCTCATAATGAACTTGAGTAGGAGGAGATAGAGCCATTTGTCAATGGATGGAGAAGTGCAGTCTTACGTAGAGCCAATAAAGTTTCTGGGTAAAGGAGCAAAAAAGGTTTGGTTTTTTTTTTCCTATGGTCACCACTTCTAGAACAATCTTTCTTTTTTTTGAATGCAAGTTGCATGGTTGGTGAGGAAGAGGCCAGATGAATGTCATTATGTGGTTTAAAACCAGTAGCTCTTATTTTGAGCCACTCATGTCTGTAAAAGTGGATGTTTGTCGTGGCAGGGGCTCTTGAATCACTTGCAGACTACTCTTGGACTTTAACAAATTTAAAATTTTGATTCCCTCAACAAGAAGAATCCTTCCTCCTCCTGCCAGGAAAATAAACTCTTTACATACACTGCTTGGATTTCTCTAGCTGGGAAATCCAGCAGGAGGTAAAGATGCAGGAAGCCATTTAAATGCTCCTAAGGGGTAAGATGTTTGAATTTCATGGGCCTGGACCAGAAGGGTCCGTTGTATGGAGGCATTTTGATGAACTCATTGAGGTCACCTGAGAAAATGGTGCTTCAAATCCACCCACCAGCTGGTTTTCTCTGGGTGGGGTGTTGCGGTGGCTGGGTGTGGGTCCTTCATCAGGGTGGTAAGGTGTGGCTTCAGAGCAGCTACACCTGCATCCTGAAATAAAAAGCACTCCTCAAACAGTTAGTAGAAAAGGTGAGCACAGGGGGAGGTTTTAATCTTTTCCTCGTCCTATTGGAATATTTTATGGGACTGTGGTAAGACACTGTATGACACTGCAGTGAGGTGTGGGGGACAGAGCTGTGGTCAGCGCTCCCGCTGCTACTGAGCTGCTCCGTAGCTGTTCGGGGCAGAAAAGAACTGGAACCTGAAGAAACCCTCTCAGCAGCCTGGTAAAGCATTTCCATGGATTTTGCTCATGCTTGTGGTAGGTGCAGGTGGTGTCTGGGCATCGGTTACAGGCAGCAGTCTCCTTGTCCTCAAGTTGGGAAGACTGCCGACCTAACTGCTAAAATGTTAATTTGGTGGATACCCCAAATAATTTGGTTTGGGTTAGACTGTGAGATGCCAGGTTTTGTCCACTGAGAGCTCCACGGTTTATCTGAAGGATGATAATGTGTTGCATAGAAATGTTTCTTCACCACTGACCTTTTCTCCTTACTGATGGTGGGAAAGACTTGGCGTTTGATTCCCCAGCTCCGTACCGGCGGTGCAGGCTCCGGGTTGTCTCTCTGGGAGTGTGTGTCCATGTGGGACAGGACTATTTGGTGCCTCTGGGCTGCCACATCAGCCTGTTTCTCCTGCTGCAGCAATCATGGGGAGGGAGGAGGGAGGTTTGCTTCTAGTTCTGATTCATCACTTTTATTGAACTTAAATTCCTTTGTTTTAATGCACACTTGATTGAGCCAGCATTTATTGAAACCGTTATGGTTTGCAGGAAAAAGAGACAGTTGAAGAAAGAACAAATGAATCTAATGTAAATCAAATACTTAACGCTTTTATAGAAACTACAAAGCCTTAAATGTGTATTCTTAATGGTAATTTTACAAAACTCCACTAGGCATCTTCAAATGGAGGTGTGACAGTGATTGTTTCAGTCTGGAGATGGCTTTCCTTTCACATGCTAATCATCTGCTCATGGTGATATTTCTCAGCATAGTTGCAGTCAGCGAATTGAATAATTTATGGAATGAGTTTTGTTGTAAATTTATTGTGTCACAAGCAGGTTGTAATTTCACTAACAGTACACTTAAGTTATTAAGTAAAAAAAAAATAATGTGGTTGATAGGATCGTGCATTTGGAGGTTCTCTTGCTCCCTCCCCAACTAGTTCTCATCTTATATATTTTCAAACAGAGTATTTACCTAATTTTTATTCAGAATCTGATCTGAGAAAGAGAGAGGACATTAACATAAATGGGTTTGCATTTGCACACTATTGTTGAATCTCGTAGTCGTAAACAAATTACAGCAGATTTTATATAGACAGAAATAGCATTAAAATGGCACAGCTCCGCCGCAGCGCTGCCTTCGCTCCCTGTTTGTCTCTGAGTAATTGTCCTCGGCTTCCAAGTGATGAAGTGCTGAAGTTACGGGCGAAGCGGAGCCTCTCGCTTCTTCCCCGACTCTGGTGTTAAGCTAATGGGGAGTCATTGCCAGAAAGTTGTTTCTGGTGTGAGAAGTGCAGGGAAGCCAGAAACACGCATCCCCTGTGCCCACCGGCGAGGGCTTGGACCAGAGCGGCTCGGGGGATGCTTGGCCAGGCCTGCTCGGGGAAGGGGAAGGGTTTGGCTGCCCTGGCTTTAGCCTCTCCGTGCTTCCTTACACCAGAAGCGCCCTTATTTCCCATGGGCTCTACTGGTGTTTTCCATCTTCCCCGACAGCACCTGCATGCTGCTCATGGTGGTGTTGGTCTGGAGGCTTGTTTGGGTTGGTTGGTTCCTCTGGTGTGTGTTTGGAGGCAAGTTAAACAAGCAAATGGTCTCATGCTTCAGACTTAGAATATAAGGAAATAAGCCCCTGTTGTTGGGGATCATTGTGTTGGGAATGGGAAGCATTCATCAAATCTCTCTTTGTTCCTGTACCCCAGTTATTTCCCAGGACTTTTGCTGTCTTCTTTGTTTTCAGCTTTCCTCCATGAGCTGCCCTCCGTGTCTTGCAGGACAGCGAGGAGCTCGAGGTCCCGTGTCTGTACAGGTTGTTTTCCAGCTTCTCGGGTGGAGGTTTGGGTGGTGTTTGCTCAAATAACAGGATTTTCACTATTGTGTGGTACTTCCGAGCCTCTGTGGGAGGCCTGGAGGTGTTTATTGGTGCAACTTCTGCAGAGGTTTTCTACAACCTCAGAATGGCTCTTTCATCATTTTGAACCAGCTGTTGAAGCTGTATCTGGCTGCTAGCTGTTAGAGGGGACATGGACACTTCGGGTACAGGCCTGCTGTTATCTTTGTTTATATCTGCTGTACATGCTGTTCTCCACTATCTTAGAAGTCTGCCTGTCCTCTTATTTTGTCCAGCCTCCTCTGCCATCCCTCGGAGGTGCCCGTGCTGTTACCTGCCACCGCTGCTCCCCAGGCAGTCAGGGAAGGGGACAGCCCCCGCCGGAGGGTTCTGAGCAGCCAGGGACCCCTCACCCATCCCCGTGTTTCCAGCAGGACCTTGGCAGCTGGAAGGTTCATGGAGCTGGAGCTTGTTTGGATACGTAAACAGCGTGAAAGGCAGGAGTGTTGTGATTGTTTATGTAATTTTTAAATATGCCAATGTTAATACATATAATTACACAGTATAAACAGACTTAATTACTTCAATGAGCTAAATATTTTTGCATCTTAGTCTAAAATTGCAATCAAAAGTTCTCAGTGGGTGGCAGATTTAGAAAAGAATTTTTTTTTTCTCCGAGGGATGCCTCTAAACACTTACTCTTCCCTGTTGGTAGGGGTGACAGAGGGCACAAAATCCAGAGGATCAGAAGTGCACGAGTTAAAAGTTGGCACAAAACAGGTTTCCTTGGCTGAGGCTCTCGAAACCAGCTGTGTAGAAGGTGCTGTGGAGGAGCGTGCTGCTCTCCTGTGGGAACTGCGGGCGCTGAGAGCTTGTGAAGAGCTGGTGCGGTGTTTTGTAGTGGGCGCAGTCATGTGGAGCAGTGGTGAGCTGCCAGTGCCAGGCTGCAGAGCAGGACTTGGTGGGGGAAGCACCGTGGCCTCGGGTCTCCAGCTTTGACCATGCTTGTGCTGGACTTGGGCTAGAAGTAGTGCAAATAAATCTCTCTTTTTAAAGCACTTCTTGCAGTGTTAGGTACAGGACTGGTCGATTAGATGATTATGGATTTGTCACAACAGCGTTTGAGGACTAGGAGTAAAGACTTCATGGAAATCTCCGCTCTGGACCCTGGTTTCGTAGGTTCCCTATCTCCATCTGCTACTGTAAATTGCACTTAAAATTGAGAAAGCAATTCTGCGTTCCCTTCCTCCGATGAAATTCCTCTTAGAAGCACTGTATTGTAATTATGGTTGTGCGTGTTAAATTTTTAATTTGATTTTCATTTGTCTATTCAATTGATATAATTGATGTGCATCCTTTCTCCCTCAGGATACAGGTTAATAACCTACTAACCTCGGAATGAAGGAATGATAAAAGGATACCACACAAGGGTTTAAGGGACCGTTTATAATATATGTTTTTAACTGTGGCCTTATTTTTTTGTCCTTTGTAGCCTCCAGCATTTCGTACTTCCCCAAAAAACATTAATTATCTTAACTTTAATGAAAAGAACTATTCATACTGGTCCTACAAGGAGGCTTAATTGTATTACCATTTGTGAGTATCTTACAAAACAAAAGAGAAAAATAAGTTTTGTAAATAGAGTCAATTTCTATTCATTGTCTGAGCAGGTTCTCCTTGTTTGCCTTTGCTTTTGCTCTTGTTCAAGCTGCAGAGGGGGCTTGCCAAACGAGAAATGCCTACCGTCTACAACAGATGATGAAAGCAGGTAAAAGAAATATTTAGCTAACATCAAGGCATTTGTGAACTGTGGAGGACCAGAAGATAACGCTGGGGCAGAAGAAAATGCAAAGGTGTCTGGGTTAGGGTAAAATACTCTGCAGATTTATGCTCGATGCCTATTTTTCTGAAGTGAAATGGGTCCTTTCCTGTGGATAATCATCCCCACAGATCACAGTCCAGGGTCAGATCTCCTGCTGGAGCTGGAAGGTCGAGCTGTTCTGCCAACTCCACACCCAAAGAGTCAGAAGTACTAGTCCTGGGGTGAGGAAAATGAAGGAAAACCTTCCTCTGCCATGTGTTGGCTTGGGGACGCTCACTGCCGTGACCAGCCCCGGCGGCTCCCGCTCTTTGCTGACCTCCTCCTGCTCCGGGACCTCGCTGCCCCTGGTACCCTGGCAGGACACACCACTTCCCAGATCCCCTCGGGTCCCTGCTCGCCTGGCGGGGCTTGGCTGGTGTGCGGCGCCTTGTGAAGATGCGTTTCTTCTGGGACACCAGCGTGCAAATCTCGCCGGAGTTCACGCTGAGCCCTGGCCGAGCCTCAAGTTTATTCTAGCATAAAGAAACACTTTCTTCTAGGTTACGGAGCTGGAAATGGAGTGATTAAATGAGCAGGCTCTAAGTGCAGAATTAGCACATGGCTGAGTCCACTCTGCTGGAGGACACTGGAGGTCTCAGGGGAATAGCAGGGCTGAGAGGACCAGGGAAGAGCACCAGCCCCGGCTGTTTTCTCACCTTCCCCTCTCACCAGGGGACAGGATGCCCAGAAGTGCTCTGCAGGCAAACACTTCAGCAAAACAAGCCAGCCGGGCTGCTGGGAGGAACAGCTGAAACGCCCCCAGATACATTAAATAAACATCCCGAGACATCAGAGTCTCGTGCTTCAGAACATAACCAAGCTATCCGCTGCTTGGAGCGGAGTGGAAGGGCTGTCTTGGCAAGTTCCCCCGTGCTGGCTTGGTGTGGGCTCTCCAGAGCTTGCTCTGGAGGAGCTGATGCTGCAGGTGCTGCACGGAGGCTTGGTCCTGTCCTCCTGGGTTGGCAAACAAGCCCGGTGTCCTGCAGCCAAACGGCAGCTTGTGTTGGTGTTGAGCCTGTTTGATAACCGGTAATACTGGATAAACTGTTCCCAGGTCAAACAGTAACTGGCTGGTTTGTCCTGCGTTTTATCACGGTGCTATTCCAGTACCTTCCACGTGCAGCTCAAGGTTAAAGAGGCTCTGGAAAGAGCAGACGTCCGTGTCCCTTGTGCAGGGAGGGATAATGAGCACTGGTGGCTCTTTCTAAAGTGCTTCCGCTGGCTATGGAGGTGAGAACTCTAAACCTGTAACCCGTGACTCTTCAGGGAGCTGACTGGTGACAAACGACAGCATTTTCCATTTCTGGGGGGAAAACCAGAGGATGGCAGCGTCTCTGCTTTGTTGGCCGGCATGGTGGAGACCTGAAAATGAGGATTTAGTTGAGTACACGCAGCCTCATGTTTATTAAACTATTCCCAACAGTTAAAAAGTAGATGTTGCCTTTGCACATCGGAGATAGTGAAAGCTCCTGAAGACAGTGAGGATCTGTGCGCACTGCTTGGGCTGCTCCCCATCCCAGCTCGTGCTCTTTGGCCGAATGGTTTGTGTTTGGAATCGAGCTGCTGCGCAGGTGTAGGTGCAGCATTTACAGCAGGCAGCACAGCAGCTCCTGTAAATACGTGCAGTGGTCGTGGCCTGTTCCTGTGGGGAGAAAATTGGGTTTGCCATGGGAATGTCAACTCTGAGTTTGAGACGTGCGTATGAAGTCTCATTTTTAAAGATGTATGACTGGAGAGATGTGGCTTCCTTTAAAAATTAATCTAATGTGCCGCATAATCTCGGACAGTCTGCACAACGACATGAAACCTGCAACGCCGGAGCCAGGGAGGGGCTCAGCAGCACAAAGAGCCGAGATGAACGAGCCGCATTGCTGGGGACGCCAACCCGGCCCCAGATTGAATCAGAGACTCTGGGATTTAAAAAGAACGTGGCTTTCTGCTGAGGCAAAGCAGACTGTTCTGTTCCACCAGGGCTACTCCTGGTTGCAGTTTTCGAGCACAGATTTCAGCCAAAAGCAACAAATACATAAATCATGGGGAGCACCCATCCTTGCCACGAGGAAGGGATGGATCCAGCAGCTGTGGGTGGTCTGGTGCCCAAAGGCTCCTGAGGTTTCTACCTGCCCTGCACGTGCAACGAGAGGACGTGACCTCCCGGGGAGCAGGGCGGGAGCAGGGTTTTTTATTTGCTGTTAAACTCCACGTGTGCTGGCTTTTAGATCAGGCTTCTCTTGTTCTTTCTTGCATGTTGGGCCCCCTGGTCAACAATGTCATTGTCTTTGTTGCGCTGTTCGCTATAGCCAGGTACGGGCAGACGAGAGTGGCTGGAGAGCTGCTGCTGCAGAAGTGCTGTGACATTCCAGCTGGGAATCTTCCTGCTGGTTCACACTCATCCCACTCTGCAACTCCTCCTGCCTCTTCCAGGGAAAAACCCAAGAACCCTGGAGGTCCCTGGTGCTGCGTGATCTCGCCCCAGAATGCGTGTCTTCTTTTGCTCTCTAGCAATTAAAGATTTGACATAAACCCTAGGGTACGGATTTAATATCCTTTCTAAACTTATCAGAATTAATTAGGAAAACTCATTGGTTTTAATCTTGTTGTGTTTGTGTCTGCAGTGAGCTCCTTTGGGCCAGTCCAGCAGAACCCTTTAGGAAAACATGTTTTGTTTTGACCCCGTTCATCTAGAACACCCCCACATCCGTATGTACTTCACTTGGTGGCTCTAGTCGACATCTCCTTCTTCCTATTAACATTGATTTTTATTTCTAGTCATGCTGCCGGTTCCCTCACTTTCCCCACTACCCTCTCCTGTGCTAATTACCCTCAAACTTTTATCATTTCTACCGAACATGTTAAACAGCAGGGACCTGCCTGTGACAAGGCTGACTGGGACAGGGTGTAACACAGAGCTTTGTAACTGTTGGGGTGCTGAAAGATGGGCACGGCGAGCTCAGTGAGCTCCCAGAGCCCTTTAACTTCTGAAATTTCCCCCACAGTGGCTCAAAGTAATGAGATGATGCAAGAGGTTCCATCCTTCCTGATCTCCCCAGTGTGCTGATGAGGGGGGAAGCCTGGGGAGCAGCAGCGAGGGCTGGGCTGTGGTGGGCTGTGCAAATGAAGGTGAGCAGCCTGTGTCCAACCTGATGGAGAGGAGGGAGCACTTGACCTGTTCTGAAGCCCTATGGCTTCATGAACCTGGGCTTAATTTTCTTCTTGCTTTCCTACCAACCTCTTTCCAGCCTTTGCTGCTTTGTTCTCCATCCTGTCCAGCATCCACACGGTCTGGGCTGATCTCTGGGGTTTGGGTGGCTTTCTAAGAGACCTTCCTTGGCTAAGTCAAAGTTCTCATCCGCACTGGGGAAAGTTCTAAAGTGATATTCTTAAATCTGTCTTTTGGCTTGCTGTTGCCTTGTGTAACACATTGCTGAGTTGTGTATTGGACAGGCCGTGTAGAACCTGTTAGACAGCAGGCACCTTCCATGTAGATTTTCGACTTCTTAGTCAAAAAAATGTGTACAATGATAAGCTTTCACTAAAGACCTCAAGCAAACCGCCTAAACATCTCCAGGATAATTTCTATATCACTCTTACGGTACTTCATTATGGTTACTGTTATTTGTTGCTGTTGCAAAGGAGGCAGGAGGTGAGCCCGGCTCACGGGCTGGGAGGTGCTTCAGATGCTGACCGTGTGCCACCTCAAAGGTCGATGGGCTGGAGGTGGAAGGCAGCGCTGTCTTGAGGTCACTCCCTAGGAGGTGCAGGGGCTGCGTTCAGCTGCGACGAGGTTTTAAACCAGCACTTTAATCACAGACCTGTCATACTCACATTTTCAGCCTTACATCTTCACAGTTCTCTTAAAGTGTCTAGCTTGGACTGTGTGCCAACATGGGAATGAAGAAGTGAGCCAGCGTTGTGTGTAGAGCTCACCGCTCTTGGCTGGACTCAACACCACTATGTTAGTTTTCATCCTCTGATGCAGTGTCTATCCCCTGGTAACTTCATTTTTTAGATCATGAAGACCTGGACACGTCAAGCAATGACAATGAAATGTAATTTTGCAGTTGTGACAGCCCAGCTGAGCGCTGGGGAAGGAGGGAAGGAGCGCGACACAACGTGTGGGGAGCAGGCGTTCAGGAGGCTCCTGCGAGACACCGCTCACCAGGGAGGGACTGAGGCTTCCTGAACCAATCTCTCATCTTCTGGGTGAGTTGCCAAGGTTAAGAAGCAGATCGCTGTGCCTGCTGCTAGAACATCATTGCATGCAACAGGGGATTTCTGCGCTGAGCTGCAAGGAAGATACTCGTGCTGGCCCTGCGAGGTCCTGGTGGGGTGTATGGGCAAAGCAGGCGATCACCAAACACGCAGCTTTTCCACGGATTCTGGACGGTTTTACAGGGCCAAGCAGCTGGACTTTGCTGCTTTCACTTGACAAAATATTTATCCTCCCATCATCAAAGATTTGGCTTTTTTATGTGAACACGTGGCTACAGGGGTGGTGGTTATTCTCAAACTGTCAATAATAACTGAGCGGCTTCCTGAGCTCATCTGATTTATTAGCTCATAGATGTTGATGGTCATTGTTCATTGATAGTTGATGGTCATTGATGATTAACCCCTAAAACCAAGAACCAAGAGGGGGACCAGCTGGCCCAGGGCTTCCCCTCTGTGACACGCGTCAGCTCCTTCTCCATCGTGTCAATATAGCTGGTGAAAAATGGGTATTTCTGACTGTAACATTCTGAGCAACTTCAGGCTTCATAGATTAAATCTGCCACCTTGAAGTGCACCCAAAAGCTGACAGTCGATGCAGTGGAGAAAGCAGTAGGAGTTAATAATACATCTGAGTCTCCTGCCACGTCCTAAGGCTTTTTTCTTCAATATTATTCAAAATTTAGGCACCTTTTGTATTAATTAAATGGTAACTTTCTGTATCCCACGATCAAACTATCCAATAATGCTTGCTCAGAGCAATCAGAAATGACAAAAATAAAGTACTAATATAATTTTATTATGAACGATTTGATCCCTGGGGTTTCTATCATATTAAACAAAGAAACAAATTAAGCAGCGACTGAATTAAGTGGAGGAACTTGCATCATGGAGAGGCAATGGATTTTTTTCGTAGTTAAGCTGCCAGCTACTTTCATGCTCCAAGTCCAGCTTCCAAGTTTCTCTGTGAATTTCCTAGAAATAATCCTGCTGCCATGGGCATTGCCCTATTTCAGCTGTTGATTTTCTGTAGGAAAAGTCTACGTATTGTATGTACAGACTGTCAGATAGAGGAGGGTCAACACGTTTCTCTATTTTAAAAAGTATTGATTGCAGCAAAGAGCCTTCCCCGCACGCTCTGCTTCATTTCACCCTGGGGACCTCGCTGGTCCCTACTGGGACGGCACGAAAGAAGTTTGCTGGGGTGTGGTCGGTGACATTTCAAAATACCCGTGCCCCTATAAAACGTAACATTTGCAGTAGCACTTATATTCTAAGTGTATATACATATGTAATGCATGTTGCATTAAACTTTGCCCTTTAGGGAACAGTTGTGCACAGGATGGGACCTAAAGCCTGGGGCAGCAAAGCACTTTTAATTACCATGAAGGAAGCGCGATCATGGGGATTTCTCTCAGAGATGCACTTCGCAGAATCCCAGTGTGGTGAGGGTTGGAAGGAACCTCTGGAGACCATCTCATCCAAGCCCCCTGCCAAAGCAGGTTCACCTAAAGCAGGGTGCCCAGGATTGTGTCCAGAGAAGGAGACTCCACTGCCTCTCTGGGCAGCCTGGGCCAGGCTCTGACACCCTCAAAGTAAAGAAGTTCCTCCTCATGTTTAGATGGAATGTCCTATGCTTGAGTTTGTGCTTGATTTCCCGGTAAGATCAATAATATGTTAAAAAATGAGTACAGAAAAATGTCTAATATACTTAAAATCTGTACATGGTGTGTTGCTGCTTCATTATTTATTTTGTTCTGTCCTAGTGGGACCCGGTGCCGCAGTCCCTGGCAGCGGCTGTCAGCAGTCCTGGCTCGGGAATGGGGACTCGGCAGCCGGGAAACCTCCTGCATCCTTCTGTGATGCAGCCCAAGTCCTGTTTGTAGTCGTTATTGATTAACTCAGAATCATGGAATGGTTTGGGTTGGAAGGGATCTCAAACATCACCTAGTTCCAACCCCCTGCCATGGCAGGGACACCTCCCACCAGACCAGGCTGCTCAAGGCTCCGTCCAACCTGGCCTTGAACACCTCCAGGGATGGAGCATCCACAGCTTCCCTGGGCAGCCTGTGCCAGGGTCTCACCACCCTCAGCGTGAAGAATTTCCTCCTAATTTCCACTCTAAATCTCCCCTCTTCCAATCTGAACCCATTACTCCTCGTGCTATCACTCCAGGCCTCTGTAGAACATCCTCACTTTGGGGCTGGAACGGGTAGGGAAGCTCTCGGGTCGGCCGTTTGCCAAAACCGCTGTGGTTTGTCTGCGTTTGGGGTCGGGGCATGGCGGAGGAGCCAAACCCTTCCCTCCACGCCGTACCTGCCCGGCCGCATCGCCGCGGGTCTTCACGCCTCTTGGCAGCGATGCTCCACATCTGCTGCGCCGAGGGGGGAAGGACGGGGAGTTACTGAGTCTCGCAGCTTTTCACACTGCCTCGCGCCCTAATGCGCCGTATCAGATGACTGCGGTCACATCTCTCTCTTTCTAAAAAAGATATTATTATAACAGAGGGATTAATCAAAATTGGGGTAAGCTAAAGCATGCCCGGCCTGGCCAGCCTCTGGTTTCAGCAGTTGTTAAATAATGGCCAGCCTCGTGCTCCTCGCTGCAAACATCTGGATGAGGACGCTGAAAGAATTAGATTTTGTGCCTGAAAAATGACATATTGAGTAGGAGCTCTGCTTTCATCTCTGTGATCATGTTTTTAGGAGAATACGCGCAGAGTCTCAGCGTTAACATTCTTTAACTGCTCCTCAAATTACTAATGCTTCACGTTGCTTTAATCCATTCTGCTGTAATAGCTTTATTAGATTAAACTCCCTGCTGAGCCAGTGAGGAGCAGTGGGATTATCACACTTCCCTTTGAACAGCCAGTAAAGACAAAATAAATGGTTAACAAAATAGAACAAATTCAGTTTGCAGGTGATCTGCAGTTCCCGGCCTCGTGGACTGCACGTCCCTATTATTTCTGGCTTGAAAAAAAATCGCCTTTTTCGCAGCCTGAAGAAATTCCCGAGGTAAAAAGAAGTCCTAATGGAATAAAAGTTCCTCTTTCCCCGTTAGACGTGTTGCTAATTGCATCGCGCTGACCGCAGGGACGGTGTGAGGAAAACCTGAAACTTTATTTAAAAAAACAATTTTTTTTTTAGCTTGACTTTTGAGGAAGTCCAAAGCCGTAGGTGCGCCAGCGCCAGCCTTTCTCCGGGGGCTCCCAGAGCAGTAACTCCTAATGACAGATTTTTTCCCTTTTTTTTTTTTTTTTTTTAGCAAATCTAATTAACTATTTGAAGTATTTCGTCAAGAGGCTCGCGGTTACTATACACAAGCAGTGGGTGGCTCTTCTAGAGTCTCTTAAAAACTCAGTTTCTTCTCAGCATTCTTAAAATCCTCATCTGCTGGAGCAATTTGAATTTTGTTATTAGTGACGGCTGGAAATCATAATTCAATAAAGACTAACTCATTTAAAAATGCTTCATGCTGAGCGTGCATTAGGTAACTTGGGAAACTTAGGAGACACAGAAAAACATATACTAATATTCAGGTCTACACAGGAAATTGGTATGGCACTGAGCAGTTTGAAGGAGGCTTTTTGTATTTTTTTAAGAAGCTGCAGCAAGGTTGGAAGGAATGCCGTTTTTTCTGGTAAATGTATTCCGTCCCTCTCCTCGGCGTTTTCCTCCTAACGCGCTGGCGCCCGTCCAGAGGCATTAAAGCCCCCAACGTGCCAGGGGACAGTGAAAATATACACGATAAACATTTCCATAATAATTTCACAGGTAAGTAAGGAAGCCGTCATGTTCTTCCCCTAAACTCCTTGTACGTCCCTGATTACTTGTCTCGACTGAGTTTGGAAGTTTTCAGTATCTCTCCTGCCTCGTCTCTCCTGTTCCCTTTATGGCAAGAATATTACGGCCGTAGAATATACAGCCTTGCCATGGGGGAACGGGCCTCCCGCGCGGGTTTTTAAGCCACATCTGCAGCTGCAGCTGGAGCAGGCTTTGAAATCTACCGGCCTTATGAAAGGATGTCATTTTCCAGCAATGAATTCTCCTTCAGAGGACGCTGCGCCATCTCATTCCTGCCCGCTGCTGTCCGGCAGCTGTCTCCTCTGCACTTCATTTGCTGCTCGAGTTCACCCTAGGAAATACACAGGGGTATTTTTTCCCAATTTCTTTCCCCACAAGTTGTTTCATCTTTAGAATCACAACATTTCCTGCCAACATCAGAGGTTTCTATTCTTGTCTCCTCTCTCCCTTGTTCTTTCTAGCCATTTTCAGACTTATATAGCCCTTCTGTTTCTTGCCATCTCTCCCTTTCATCCCCTGGTCCTCTCGCGGTGCCTCCCTCGTTTCAATTCTCCACTTAGCTGGGGTTCAGAAAACAATTGCCGTCTTCCACCTGTTTTTCCTCCTTTGTGGCTCCGTGGTTTGATTTCGCCTCTCTTTGTCCGCTTTCCCCTTCTTGGGTTTTTCCTTTTGTGCCCTCACCCTCTTTTTTAAGATCGGGGAAAATGATCGATCTTATCCCCCCCTCCCCGGCCCTGTTTGATAAGATAATGCTGGACTAACGCGGTGGAGATGCATTTGTCGGCTCCGTGGAGAAGGAGAAGGGGTGAAGGGGCTCGGACGCGGCCGTGGGCGGCCAACGCGGCCCTGGGCAAAGAGGAACCACGCAGCGGGGGAAAGAACCGGGCCCAAGGCCGGGGTGCTCTGCCCGGGCAACGTGCCCATGGGAACGGGCTGGCGGGCGGCAGAGCGGAGGGGCCAGATGTGCGCTGTTGGCCTAAGAGGGAACGGAGGGAAGCCTGACACGCAGGAACGTCCTTCTGCCCAGCTTTACTGGGTTGCGTTTCTGGTTTCTCGCCGTGCGTTCCCGCTGCACGCCGCGGCATCCCCGGCTCGGCTCAGGGGGGTTGGCCGCCCCAGCTCAGCCGTGGCTGCCGGGCTTCGAGACCGGCTGCTCTGGGGAAGGCTCAGAGGGACCCGGGCCGGCGCCTGGCGTGGCTGCGCACACACCAAAGGCCGTGTCAGGGAGGGCCGGGCTTGTTAACAGTTCTTTTTCCTTTCTTCCTAATGGGATGGGGGAAAAGTAGGTAACATTGAGTGGGGAGAGGGTCGGAACTTCCCCCCGTTGTGCCCACCTGCCCGGCGGGCCCTTCCTCTTCCGAGGTGCCTCACACGGCCCCTCATGTGCCCTGCGCCGAGCCCCCGCCGCGGTCACGGAGCACCGGCGGGCCCCGGGAGTGCCGGCAGGCAGAGGTGGAGCAGCCCCCCGGTAAGTCCCTGCCCTCGCAGCCTCCCCCGGGGCGAGCTCGGTTTTATGTTGTGTTTATTTCGGGTGGTTTCGTCTCGGTTTATCCCGGAGTGGACCCTCCACCCACGCCCTGGCCCGGCTGCCCGGGCTGGGGCTCCCCGGGCGCATGGCGCGGCCTGGGCACGGAGCGAGCCC
>VZZY01025989.1:50255-61697 GCA_013400335.1 Eurystomus gularis | reverse complement strand
CTGGGCCCGGGCTGCGGCTTCTGGCCCGGTTTGCCCGGGCTCGGCGGAGGAGCTGCGGGTCCCTGGAGCCCTGCTCATCCCCTGCACCCGCCTTGCTCCTGGGAGTCGGCCCGAGGCTGCCTTTGCCTCTGCTAACTACAAGTTTACACTTGGTAAATGGCTTCATACACATGGTGAAAAACGGAAATAAGCGCGTAATGTACAAGGGAGGAAGGAGCGTGAGCAGGGCGAGGGGCCAGGATGGAGTCGGACCGTGCAGGAGACCTTTGCCTAGAAAGATCCACATCCTTTCCCAGCCCTGGAGGTGTTCAAGGCCAGGTTGGATGGGGCCTTGAGCAACCTGCTCTAGTGGGAGGTGTCCCTGCCATGGCAGTCGGTTGAACAAGGTGATCTTTGAGGTCCCTTCCAACCCAAACCAGTCTGTGGTTCTATGGCTCGTACACAACCTCACCTCTTCAGCCCCTCGGTGGTTCAGCTCTACAGCAAGCTCGCTCCTCTTGCCAGGCGATACCCCAAAAGCAGATGGTTCCTCACTCTGGGCAGAAAAGAGGAGCGAGGGTGAGGCTGGCCCCACGAAGCCCTAGGCAAGCCTGGCGGGTGTGAGCCCAGAAGGAACCAGACTCATGCAAATGACTTGGGAATTTAATCCTGATGTGCCCAGAGCAGCGCGGCCGATGTGGGGATGCACAATAGCACATTGATGGAGGTGGGGGCTTTGTTCCGCCTCTTAAAAGATGTTCTTCTTGCTCAGGGTAGGAGCCCATCACGTCACGATTAAAACATGTGCAGATACTCCCTGGCACACCAGCAGGCAATGCCTTTATGGAGCCCTGGGTACTATCGGAGACCGGGAAATAATGGCTGCAGCCGGCGCGGCGAAATATAATTTCTTTAAATGTAAGAAAAAAGAAAAACTCAGAAAATTGTGATGGCATTTTAACTAACTTCAAGTGTGCCGGCTGGTTCAGCCGCCCCTTTGATGTTGCAGCCGGGTGACCTGGCCTCCCCCGCCATTCATCACCGCCTGGAAATCAAACTCCTCGCTTCTCCTGCTTTACAGCCCTTCCTCTGTTCTGCTAATAAACACAATGTTATTTAAAATAACCACGCAGGAGGCGTTCAGAGGGGATATCCAGATAGGGATTTTAGTGAGAGTGCAGTTCCTGGCTGCCAAGTCCTAACCCTCGCGCTGCCGCTCAGGAAAGGCGAGTGTTAACCTCAATACTCAGAGCTAGAGGCGCAAGGCTGATGAATCCCTTCACTCTTCTGGCAGCTCCATGATCAGAACCTCGGGGAAATGTCCTTAATTACTTCATTTCACCTTCATTTTTGCAGTGTCAGTGTATGGGGATGGTACCGGCCATGTAAACATAGCCCTGCTTGTTGAAAGAGAGAATCCGAAGGGAAGTGGAGAATTCCCTCCCGATGGTCCCTGGGGCAGAGGCAGCGTTGGAGAGCTGGCCTGGAAGGGAGCGAGCTGTGGTGGTGGTGGGCATGGTGTGTGTAACAACACGTGGACATGGTGCGTGTTACTCACCCGGACATGACGTGTGTGTAGCTCACCTGGACGTGGTGTGTGTGTTACACGCGTGGACATGGTGCGTGTGTAACACCAGTGGGGACGTTGTTGCCTGGCCACATTCGAGTTGTGAACTCGGCGGCCATGGTTTAACGGCTTTGTTTCATCAGTACTTGGTAGCCCAAGAGCAGGACTTCTGGATACCTTGGTGGAGACCTTGGTGCCTGACGCCGTTGCTGGCGCTGTGCTCGCAGCAGAGATGTGGCCATCGCCGATTCAAGGCGATGCGGTTTGCCAGCAGCCCCCACAGCGAGCTGCCCGAGCACAGCACCGTGCGGTCCCTGGCCAAACCCGCTCCAGGATGTCACGAAGGAGCAGGTCAGGAAAACCAGCAATGTCGCTATTTTAAGCACTGATTTCATCGTGTATGCGTGCCTCCGTCGCTCTCGCCGTAGTGTCACCGCTGCGGCCGTCTGCCATCATGTCCTTCCCTCTTGGTTCTGCGCTGCACTGGGTGTGATGAAGAGTAGCGCTGGCTTGGGCGTGGGAGGAGGGCAGAGGCAGAGCCGGAGCACCAGAACCTACAGTGTCCCCTTTCCGCAGTGCTCAGCCCCTTCCCAGCCCCTCGCTCCTGGTGTGGCTCTGCTTGAGCCCGTCTCCCCGGTGCCAGGCAAGTTGCTCGGTGCTTGAGGAGCACCAAGGACGAGGGAGTTTGTCCTCCCAGGAGAGAGTGGGCACCCAGGCAAGAACGGTGGTTGTTTGTGCACCGGCCAAGGAAAACCCCTTCGCTGAGGTGGCACCGAGGCTTGATTAGAAGAAAATTAGTAGCGGAATCTGTGTTGGTTTGGACTTTGGACTCTAGCACAAGCTTATTCTGAGGTTTGCTGCAGATCCTCCCTTTAGCAGTTGCTTTTACAGCGCGTTGTCTGTAGCATGCAGGAAGGAGCGAGGTGGGCTAGGAGAGACATCTGGCTGGGTTAGCACAGCTCTGTGTTGTTTTTTTCATAGGCTGTATATTTTCTCCTCTCAGATCTGGTTCTTTTCATCCTCACTGCCTTGTCGCCTTTACCTTTCAAAAATGCCTATTGCTGCAAAACGCCGCTGAAGCAGATTGCCAGGGCCAGCCTTGCCCACCACAGCCCCCCGAAGCTGGGAGCTGCCGGAGCTTCCAGCTCATCGGGGTTTTCCTTTAAAACCTACCCCTGGCTAAGGTTTGCAACACCGGGTTGTTATTTTTTTTCACAATATATACATGGCAAGGAGCAGAGCGGTGTTAGTGCTGCCCTCGAACCCAGGAGTGCCTTCCTGGGAGGAGGGAAAGCTGCCTGTTTGTGTGCACTTCGGTTTTAGGTCAGTACGGACTAGCCCAGCCAACAAGAGTCGTTTTAATCGGACCTGCTTCATCTGTCGTGCACAGAGTAACAGGCGTGTGTGGCTGGGACAGTAAATAGCCATGTGTGTTATGGCAACATCGTGGAAGTATTTCTTAGCAGCACCAGAGAAAAACCCCATTTAATTTTCTGATTTCTTGCTGAATATGGAATGGAAAATATGTTGATTTAACTCGAAAAAAATGCGCAGTCGATTTAAGGGGAGGGGAAAAAAAAAAAAAGAAGTAAGAAAGAAAGAAACCCTTTACCATATCTAATTTCATTAGTAAACTGTAAACGGAAAACGACGAAGAGGTAAGATTTCAAAGGGCTGGTAACCCACACATTTTATATAGCATTAATCATGTGCNTGTCGCGCCTCCGCTCCGACCCGTTTCAGGCATCGCCTTTCTGCTGGCGACGCGTGTTTTTGGCTTTGCCCTTTCAGAGGCTCTTTCTGTTCCAGGCTGTAAAGAGGGCTAAGAAAGGAATTGTCTCTATTATGGTAATTAAACTCCCAGGAAACAGCCTCATTAGACTAATAAAGAGCAAATAAAGCAGGCGAGGGCACACTTTTCTTCCCAGTAGTCACCTCCCTTCCCTTTGCCCACCCGCCTGCTCCCTGCTCTGCAGCAGTGGCCTCTGCCTGTGCCCCTGCCTGTACCTCTGCCTGTGCCCTGAGCACAGGCCTGGCCTCTACTCCCACTTGCATTCGTCCCCTTATAACTTTCCCAGCAGTTTTCCTCTTGGGCCAAAGTTTTCCTGGCTCGGTTGCAAGACCGACATTTCTAACGCTCAGGGAGGTTTTTGGTTGCGTTTTCCTTCACTTCACAAGAAGCCGCCCCGGTTTCACTCGCTGGCTTCACGAGTCCCCGGGCTGGAGCAGTGAAGGGCTGCGGCGAACTCGCCGAATGCCCGTAGCACAACCCAGGCTGGATGGACGCTGGGTTTTGTGTCTTGCAGCATCTTCTGGGCAGCGTTTCTTCTCCAGCGTTGACCCCAGCCGAGGCAGGGCAGCGCACTGGAAACGCACACGTAGCTCTCCCGCTTGTTCAGAAAGCAGATTATGGAGGGAGAATGAAATTAGCAGTAAAAGTATTAAAATATTGATAGCAATCATTCCGTGTCCTGGCTTTACTAATTAATTATTAATTTTACCTTGAAGGTTAGTGTAAGATATGGACTTGACTTTATCATGCCTTCACTTAGCAAGATGTTTGACTATATATTTTTAAACATTATCAGGTCTCTAGCAAATAGCTCTCATTTTTTATGGTTAGCAGCTGGGATTTGCTTTGTGTGGCTTCGTAAAGCAGGTGAGAAGATTACACCAGGAGGGGCCTGGGGAAGCGATCCCTCCGTCAGGTAGTGCCAATTCCTGCTGGCCTTTGCTGCTCCCTGTCCTTCTGCTGTAATACCTGTTGCTTTTCCGTATCGAGGGCCCTTTGAAGCACTACACAGGGTAAAGAAAAGTCTTGAGGCTGTAGGCTCGGCACTGCACGAGCGTTATAAAGGAACCGGTTTCACCGCAACGGTTGGACTTGATGATGTTAAAGGTCTTTTCCAACCATAGTGATTCTGTGATCAACCCAGAGATGCTGGCAGCCGGAGGGGTGGTGGGTGCATCCCTGGAGCAGGGCTACCCTCTCCATCCACCCACCTGGTCATCCATCCATGCATCCATCCACGCATCCATCCATCCATCCCTGCATCCATCCATCCCTCCATCCACTCACCCCTCCGTTCACCCCCAGCTCTCCAGCACCAAGCAGACGTGTGCCGGGCTGGGTGCCCTCCGTGCCAGGAGGTGCTGCCGTGTCCCGCCATGACCAACCGCTCCCGGCGCTGCAGGCTCTGTAAATCCGCGTCTGAGCTTCTCCTGCGGACACGTGAGCTGGGTATCGTCTTTAACTAAATGCATAAATAAGAGGAGTTGATGAGAAACATTAAGGCATGCGTCGTTCATAAATAATTTTTAAACTGGGCAGCAAACTTTTGAATTGACCATGAAGAATGTTTTCTTTTCTTTAGCGCAACTTTAGTATTGATAAAAGATTCAAATATGGAAACGTTTATGTGTGTCTGCGGCTTCGCTCGCGAGGAATCGTATTGATTTCAGTGAACTGTACACACGAGGAAGAGCAGGGCTGTGCGTGCAGGACCGGAGCTTTACTTCTGTAAACTTCCCATTTCCTCTCTTGCATCAGAAAGGTTTAAAAGATCTGTTTTAGTGTCTGGAGGGTAAATGCCTTTCATTTCTGAAATGGCAAAACCCACTTCTCACTTGTTTCTCTTAAAGTGGACCCGGCTTTAAAGGCGGACAAGTGGAAAAAGGCTTCAGCAGCCCCCCGGGGGGACGAGGTTGCAAAACTCTGACTCTGGAAGTAGCGATTGTTGTTTTGTCGGTTTTAAAAGGGAGGCTTTGCTGTAGCGTTGTGGAAAACGGAACTTAGCCAGTCGGGACCTTTTTAAGAGAAAATTAAGGCAGTCGCAGCTTTCTCCCGCGCGCTGCTTTCCACTTCCAGCACCTGCGGCGCGCGGGTCCCCGCGGAGCTGCCAACGTGCCTGAAGTTGGGCCCCGCTCACGCTCTTGGCAGGACCGGGGCCGAGCTGCTCCGTGTCTCCGTTGCGCGGAGCCGTAGGTGGGTGCCCAGGGCGGGAGCGTTCGCTGGAGCAAACTCACACGTAGCTCTCGGAGGCTTGCTTGCCTATGCCCTATGGGTTTTTTTTTATTTAGGGGTGGAGATTATGTTTCTTCGCTGAGCGAAGTGGGGAATTTTGGCTTACCCAGCCCCAAGAGGCACCCGGAGCTCCTGTGCTGGTTTGCTGCTCATCACTGTGACTTTGATACTGATGCACTTCAAAGCTACAAATACACTTTTTATCCCCAGCACTGTTTCAAGATCCTTTAAAGGTCTTTTCTGGCCACTCTGCTGGTGTTTTGTCTTGGCACAACCCACATGCTCAGCACCAACATGACAAGTCCATCAAGGGCCTTGAAGCATGAAGATGCAGACGTGTCTTCTGATGGCGGAGGCTGCGAGGTGTGCACTGCCGGGGACCGGGAGGCTGTGTCGGAGGCCACCCCACATCCTCGTCCTGCTCCCTTCCCTTTCCATGAGCATCCCCTATGACCACTGCAGCACCAAGGGACAGCCGTGGAGGAACCTGGCTGTGGTGCCTGTTTGGTCGATCTTCAGGAAAGAAATTACTTCTTCTGCACGGCATCAGGTCTCAGTTGTACCGATGCAGATGCCGACCCCTCAGCGGGGGGTTTGATGCCGACCCCTAATCCTGGCTCCCTGCTGTGGGTCACCAGGATTTCTGAGCATCTTGTGCCTGGAGCCAGGCAGGAGGTCCCCCTGCCCCTGAGACAAGTAGATCCAATAAAATACGTCTTCCACAAAGGTAATTGGGTTAACACCAGTCGCAGGGGGTGACGGACGGGGACTTTTATCTCTTCTGTTACAGCTTTTGCAATTAAAACATTTTAGGTTGGTTTGCTGGAGGTTGAGCAGCAGCGAGATGCAGAGGCCAGAATGGAAAGCGACACTGTCTGAGCTGCCCCCACTGCTCGGCAGCACGTTTCCTTCCAGCCATCCTCATCCTCACACCTCCTTGGGCGAGGATTTGCAGCGAGTCCTTCCCCAGGAGGTGGCTGCTCTTCCTGGTTCCTGGACTAGCTCCGTGGCCGCTCTCTCTGGAGCCGTGTCCTTCCTTGAGCCTGGTTCCAAGAGCCTGATGTGTGGTTAATGCACAACAGTTCAGGCCAAGGAAGGGCTGAGGCTCAAGAGGAGAGAAGCGGTTCCTGAGCAGCAAAGAGGATGGTGACATGATACTAATAAGAAACACTTGGGAGCGGGGACAAGTTATGGGCCAGAAACCTGCTTCTTGGCTTCTTTATGAAAGATGCCTTTCTCAAGGGCAGGTTGGACAAGGCCTTGAGCAACCTGCTCTAGTGGGAGGTGTCCCTGCCATGGCAGGGGGGTTGGAACTAGGTGATGTTTGAGGTCCCTTCCAACCCAAACCATTCCATGATTCTGTGATTCAATGAAGTATCTGTTAGCCGTCACACAGAGGGGTCTTGACCATGTGGACAGGAAAAATAGAGTGACCGGTGGCTTTGCCTTGCGTGACTGATGTGCTAAAGATGATCTCCTCCTTCACTAACAGCACTTAGCGTTGGAGGACGCCACAGGACACTCGGGACGGGTACGGTATTTTTAACAAGTAATTTAGAGCCTGTCTTCACTGCGTGATCAGCTTGAGGTAGAACTTGAGAGCTGCCGGTAACCCGAGGCTTGTGCGTGCCTTTCCCTGCAGCCAAAGGTGCTGTCAGCGGGCGCTGACCCGGCGGTGCCGGGGCTCTGAGGCAGGGTTCTGAGCCGGCTCCAGACGCGCCCGGCAGCTCTCGCTGAGAGCAGCCTGACTTGAGAGGGGTTCGTGGAAGTGGAGAGAGCTTCAGCTGACAGTGAAGCGAGGACAGCCCCGCGGAGAGCCGAGAAACTGGATGTAATTTGAAAATACACAGGAAAAGTTGGGAGATGGCACATATCGGTGCGCAGTGAAATCCTTTTCTTTCTCTCTCTTTTTTTTTTTTGGGAAAAAAAAAAAATTCTTTCCACAGTAGCAGACTTGCAGCTGTTAACTAATCCCATAACAAGTGGCATTTAGCCACACATTTTCCAAATTAAATATGCTTGCATGTTGGACTAGTTTCATACCCTGTAATACAAATACTTTCCCTGCTGGGAAAAGGGGAAAAAAAAAAAAAAAAAGAATTAAAAGAAAAATGCTCTCAGGCGTAGGGAGAGTGGGGAAAGGGAGGATGGTGTGTGCGTCTGTGTAGCTACTGCTGTCCCTGTCAGCGCGGGGCTGCGCGAGGAGCACCGTGTTTGCTGGGAGACCTGATGGGTTATCAAGGACTGCTCATGCTTAAATTATTAGTTAAGGCTGTGACATTAAAGAATTGTTATTTGGTCATGGTCTCGTGGCTGTGTTTTGCTAGGAGGTGTTTGGAAATTCTCGTCTCTGCTGTCACGTAATCTGTACTTGCCCTTTTGTTTCATTTTTTTCTTCTTCTTTTTTTTTTTTCTTTTCCTCCCCTGGTCATTTGAATAATGTTTTCAGATCCTCGATTTAATCTGGGTTCAGCCTGGCAACGTTTGGAAACAAGCAATTAAGCGCGTGTTTGGTGGGAACTTGCGCTGGGTCTTTCGGAGGGTGTTGGATGGCCCCTCCCCTGCCCCCCGCCCGCCTTCTGCGCATTTTTTAAGAATCCCATTAAAAATTTTTCAGGATCCCCGTACAAGCCAAATGCGTTGTCTCCATGGAAACAATTAATGGGGAGAGCAATTTATAAGACTGATGTAAAAAAATTGAGCACTTCATCAGCCCCCCTGCTGCTCTGATACACAATCCCAAGGAAGAGTCACGGTGAGGTTTGCATAAGCGATAGCCCTAAAAAAGGAGGGGGGACACAGAAAGGAGCCTGCGCGTCCTGGCCGCGGCGCGCTGAGCGATGCCTATTGTGTGCGCAGGCACTGCGAGCTCTTGGAAGAGGCTGGTAAATTCTCATTTCATGACGTCTTGTGAAATGCTTTCCCTTTAGAGAAGGGTTTTTTCCTAATCCCACCCTCTCCCGCAATCCCACGCCTGCCTTGGGGGAGCGGGATCACGGCTGGTGACACCGGCAGCTGGGTCGCCGCGCAGAGCCGGGCTCTTGGTTAAAGGGCACCGAGGATGCCTGGTGTTGCCCTGGCCTCCGAAGGGCTCCCGCTTAGGGACCTGCCTCCAAAGTGTCCTCTTTGTTTTGCGTCGTTCCGTGGTTTCACTTCTGCCATTAAAGCTTCCTCCAGTGCTGTGCATTGATCTGATCAGGATAGACACCCGAGCTGGATCAGGATTTGCTGTTTAGGAGGGAGAAGGGAGCAGCACCCACCACGTACGACCAGTGCCGCCATCCTGGACAGGTGTCCCAGGGGGCTTCACTTGGGATTTCCTAAAGAGCTTAATTTGGGGGGAAAAAACCAATAAAAATTCCATCCCGCACAGCTCTGCCGCAGGAGAAGCCGCGATCCCGCGTGTCCACGCTCTGCAGCACATGGTGGGTGTTGTAGAGCCTGCCATCCAACGTGACCTTGCAAATGAAAATTCTTCTTAGATCTGCTTCTGTATCTAAGGCGCGTGGTGGCCCGTGGGGTGGGGTGGCCTGGAGCAGCCTGGGGACCCTGCGGGACGCTGGAGGCCAGGGCTGCAGCAGCACTCCCCGCAGCCGCCAGCGCTGCTGCGCTGGGGCGTAATTAAATGAGTGAAAAAGGAGAATAAGGCAGGAGTTGGCTCGCCTCTGTTCCCCCCGGTTTGTGGGGTGTTTCCCGGCTGGGCTGGGGTGTTTTTCCTGCAGAGGGCACTCGCCATCCACGCTCCGCATCCCAGCAGCATCCCCCACCAACCGCCAGACGTGGGCATAGGAAAAAAAAAATTTAAATTATGAAAGCAAATTATTCCCTTGTAGTGCATGAGGCCAGCTGAAAGAGCAGCTGAGATTTAAGGAGAAGGGAAGAAAAAAAAAAAAAACAAAACCCCAAACCCAAAGGTTGGGGAGCGAGGGGGCTGGGATGGAGGGATGGGGGGTACCGGGGTGCGGGGTCCGGCGTGCTGCGGGAATTGGGGGGGAATAATCAAAAAGGGTGAAAAAAGGAAAGGCTCCGTGGCTGGTTTAAAATTTAATAGCACTGGGGGTGAGAGAGGCAAATGCCTTAATTAAACCACCATCCCAAAAAGGGAAAAGCCTACAACAGAGTGGGGCAAATACACTGAATTATGGTTTGTCTGCAGCCGCCAAAGTATTAACTACACAGCGTTTGAAAAGCAATATTTATTTCAGCTGTATTTCTTTCATACTTATATATGAGAAAGGGATAGACTTACAAAGAGCTCAGCCCAGAGAAATATTGGGATCTCTCCGTGTGAGGCTCTAAAGTACACGTCTGTGATAAATAAATACTCAGCAGCCAGATGATAAAACAGTTTGGGTATTAAGTATTCCGGAGTTTGTGGGGAAAAAAGAAGAAAAAAAAAAATTCGTATTCGTAACAAGCTCCCATTGAAAATACATTATAGAAATTGTTTATAGTTATTTTAAAACAGTGCAGAAAATGGTCATGCACTTCCCTGTGCCCATAACTCATCAAAGGTGGAAAAAGCCCTTGCAGATGTGTTCCAGTTTTAATAGGGCTTGCATTTTATTATTTGGTTTTATTTCAGCAAAGCAGCACGTAAACAAGAATATCCATTGACCGTAAAGCCAGCTCTCGAAAACGCAGGTGCGGGTATTGCAGAAATCTGTGTTCCAAATGATTTTTACATTGCTAATGAGAATTGTGAATTTATTTTTGAAGTTTCTTTTGGCTACCTGTTTAATGCTTTTTTTTCCTTTTTTTTTTAAATTAGTTGTTTGGGGTTTTTTTCCCCTGCAAATATTTTATACTTTTCTTTAACAATTTTTGCATTTTGACAAGGAATGGGAATTCTTTTGTTTTTACAAAGTACGCTTTCCTTTAGTCTCTGATTAAATTAAGTAATTACCGATTTGAAGCAGATTCCCTCACAGCAGCAGATACACGCCTCTGCTCTCGGAGCAGGAGGGACGCTAGAAATGTCGGAAATAGCGAATTTTGGGTTGGGACAGTCCAGCCCAATTCCGAAGGCGCAGTTCGGGCTCCCGGGGGCCGAGGCAGGTGAAAAAGAAGCAGCCACAAAATGGCAGAGCAATTACTGGGAGAGGGACTCGTGGAGGAGGGTTGTCAGATTTCCCTAGGAGAAGCGATAGGATCTCCCCCGCTGCAATAATCCCGCTTGTTTCACAAACACAAATTATGAACACTTCAAAATCCGTAACAGAAATCAGGTTTCAGACCGGTGCGGTTTTCTTTTGAAGGGGCTTGTCTGTTGGAAAGGCTTCTTGTGATTTTATTTTAGTAGGTTTTAACTCTGGATTTGAGGAGATAAAACAACCTGTTCAGAATTATAATGATGTTATTTGGGCTCCTCCGTTTAAATTAATGCAACTGTTTCAGGTATTAACATCCTGTTTTCAGGTCTCTAACAGCCTTAAAAAATTGGTTCAAGTTAAAAACAGGCAGAGAATATTTCAATCTCATCGCAGCTTTTTCTTAACAAATTGAAATGGTTTTAACTAATTCTAATTTTTGTTGCGATTTGGCAAGAAAGTCGAGGCTTGCCGGCTTGATCCAGATTTGTATTTTCGTATTTTAAAACGGTTGTGAATTAAAAGGGGCTGGGCTGGTTGGTGCAATTTCATGTTATTTCTTCGATTGGTAGTGAAAAAATAAAGGTGAACAGGAAAGTAAAACGGGCTGTTCCCAAGTATACTAATTATTGCAGAGCAATTTTTGTGTGAGAACCATGTGAGTGTTCATCGTTTTTGTGCAGATGTGGGATTTCCCGAATGACAGGACAAACAGCATCATGTGTCTGGTTTTTTTTTTTGATACATCTACTGCAGAATCTCGCCGTTTCTAAATTGATTCC